>RJWT010002331.1:0-41500 GCA_004365215.1 Cuniculus paca | reverse complement strand
CATGCATCACCATGCTCAGCTACTGTGGTTTTCTTTTACTTAAACCATGTCACTTGGCTTGTCTTCAGACAATCCCCTAATCCTTGTGCTGAACATGATAAATTGCTGGGAAATGATGACTGGCAGTATGTTACCAATTCACCATGAATTTTAGTCTTATACCCCTCCCTTCTACTTTAGATGATGAGAGAACAGAAGGCATGTAATTACATAGCAGTTCCAAACCATTTATCCTCTTATAATCTGACAGCAAAGAAAAGAACATCAAAATAAAATTTCCTTTACCCTGGAAGCTTCTTATATGATTAAAAGAGCCACCTGTTTTATAACTAAAAAAAAAACTGCCCTTTAAATGGAAACCTGATTTTTAAGAATGGCGATGGGAAGAGTGTGATGCAAATACTCCTCCTCATATTTGATATTTTCTAAATACTTTGAAATTTTTGGTATATTTATGAAGGTTTATTTAAGAAATGCATATTTCACAATATTTATTTAAAATAATTGTGGCATTAACAAGAATCTCATGCCTTTTATGGAGTATTTATTTAAAAGAATACTACAATATATATAAAAATCTACCAAAAAAAATGTCACCTTAGGCATTGATCACAGATTTGGGTTTTTGAGTTGGAGTCATGTTTTGTACTGTGTAGGTCTATGATGTCTTTGAAATCTGAACATCTATAAATTACCTCTTATGAAAACTCAGCAAACATAGAATGGGCATATTCTTAGATTCATTTGGCAAATTCATATTCTTGCATCTTTTGGTGAGGTACACTTGTTTTTTAGAACTACCCAATTGTTTTTACCTTAGTTACCCATCTTCCAAATAACTAAAATGAGGATTAGATGTGGATTTCTGATGCATAAGTTAACACAATTGTTTCATAACTGTTAAAGTGAATAATAAGCTTTTGAAGTCCAATACTGTCTTACTCATCTTTGAATGCCATTCAGTACCTCGCTTAATGAATTCATTATGAAAGTATACTTCAGTAATCTGACCTGTCACCCCTCCAGTATTTGATTAACTTTCACTAAATAAGATAATTGTTTAATGTTCACTCTTCCTGATAAGTTTCACTATTGTTTTTACTTCATAGATGAGGAAACCAAGGCTTATTGGAATATTTATCTTCCATGGATTTTGTAAAGTTGAGTATTCTTTTTTTTTTAATAAAGCCTTACAATATTTCTAGAATTTAACTCTACAGATCTTCAGATTATAAAATACTGTAAATAAAAGATACTTACCAGAAGGTTTAACAAAACACTATTTGATGAAAACAATACAGCACTTAACTTTGGTTGTGTTTTTTAACTTTTCAAGCTGGTGCCCCCCTCCCCCCGCCCCCATTGAACCCAAGGCCTGAGTTTTACCCACTGCTTTGACTATTTTGAGACAGGGTCTTGCTAAGTTACTGAGTTGTCTGAGCTGGTGTCTGACTTGTGATTCTCTTGTCTCAGACTCCAAGAGCTCTGGCATCAACATGCATGTGTCACCACACCTGCTTTTAGGCATGGTTTCGTAAAGAGGATACAAAAGAAATACAAGTCTGTAAGTGTATTTTGTGTGCCCTGATGATAAGCTCTGTTGAATTTTGCTAAATGATAATCTTATTAGTAGTTTTTTTCTTTTTAATTGAATTTTTTGTTAGTACATATTTGTAGTTCATAATGATTACATTCATCCTGAGGAATTAGTAGTACATGTACATAACACATCTTAATTCTTTTTACTAGTAGTTTACTTATAGAGTTTTGAAGATGGTGTCATCAGCAAGAGACTCACTATGACCTTGATATAAACACTGAACTTGGGCATGCTTTAAAAGTCCTTTTGTGTGTTATGCTTACAAGACTTAGTTGACTGGATACTGTAAAACAGTATTAATGTTACCACAGTTAAAAAGCTACCACAGTTAAAATGTTACCACAGTTAAAAAGTGGAAGGAAAGAAGAAAAGGCCAAGAACTTAAATTTTCAGTGGTAACAGTGCATATGGTTAGAAGTCATGACAGTGACTGAAATGAGGGAAGCTTTTGAAGATGTGGTTAATACGATGGAACAGAAGAAGTTTTAGAAAAGATCATAGCTGGGCTGGATTGGTGTTCCACACCTGTAATCCCAGCACTCGGGAGTCTGAGCTAGAGGATTTCTCCAAGTTTGAGGCCAGCCTGGGCTACACAGTGAGTTCAAAGCCAGCCTGAACTACATAGTGAGACTCTGTCTCAAAATTATAGCAAACCTTACAGAATATTTTCACCCTACTGTATGAGCCTAAATGCAGGGAATTAGGAGGGATTATATGAAAAACTTGTGGCACTACACTTGTGCACCTGACAGTGTTACTTCCTGAATGCTCTGATTCATTTTTTAGTACTGTATAGTTAGGTGCTGGTATAAATTATAATACAGCAGCAATAATAGTAGATTTTGATAAGTATCTACAAACATACTGGCACTGTTTTACACACTTCTTATGTATTTTCACTTCAATCCCTGTTACAAATTTATGCGACAGGTACGATTGTTCTTCCTACTTTATTGGTGAAAACTTGAGATACTAGTGTATGATTCCAGACAACACAGATCATCAAAGAACACTTTATTTATTTATTTATTTATTTATTTATTTATTTATTTATTTAGTGGCACCGGGGATAGAACTCGCGACCTCGTGTTTGCCAGGCAGGCGCTTAGGCCACTGAGCTAAATCCCCAGCCCCTCAACACTTATTTAACATCCTCTGCTGTTGAAGTAATCAAACCAAACCTCATAAATGAGGCTTTACTCTTATTTCAGATAGCATAATCTGGTAGAAATGAAAAATTCAAAAAGCACTGTATTATTAGCTGTTGAACCCTGCATTCTGGCTCACATACCTGTGATAAGTTGATGTATAACCTCAGTTCAAGAAGTAGTTTAGATCATTATTAATTATTTGATCTCTGAAGTTTCTTTCAGTTGTGAAAGTCTGATTTTGTAAGTCTAGGTTTTGAAAGTAAATTCATAATTGAATCCACTGTACTGAATCTTTGAAAATGTTTGTATTTAAAAGTGGAAAAAAATATTCTTAGAATGTTGGCACTGAAGCTGTTTGAAAATTTTATTCTATATTTTTTGCATATATATTAATCACTATTTTGAATTTTTTTCACTGAAAAATGTTAATGCTGTGTTTTGACTAATGTTCTGCTTGTTTGGGGAACAGGTTGAAGTAATAGCTCTCAATTGATTAACATTTCTGCTAAGATTTGCTTGTAAATATTAGCCAGTCACATAGATTTTTGCATGTAATTTATTACTGCATAAATAATTAAACGTGCTTCAGTGTCACTGATTAAAGTGTATCTTGCTAAGGCACTCAAAAGTGAAATTTTTAGTTTGTAGTTCTAAGGCACAAAGCAAAGAATATTCTGAGAAGTAATTCTGTCAAAACATCGTTCCACTATATTTAAGTAGAGAGATATGTCCTACTTAGAGGCAAAAATGAAAATAGTCAGTGTATGAAATTTTACAGTGTTTACAAAAATTAATAGACAAAAAAATGTAACTGACATAATCCAAACATTTGTTGATGCTGCAAATGCAAGTTTCTACTGCTTATTCTAAGTATTACAGCTCCCTTCACACCTGCTTACAAAACAGCCATTTTTATGTTAATAATACAAATCTCAGCAAATATGGAGATTATTAGGATTTAGGATACATTGAACTATGAAGGAACATATTTAGGCTTTACTTTTGGGAAATTAACTTTAGCAGTGAGATAATCCTGATTAAATTTCATAGTAAATCAAATGTGTATTATTTAATCTAAAAACTGCAGAAGCAATCTGTCCCTAGAAACAGTAATGGAACTCTCTGGATTTTGTTTTTTAAATTACAGGAATATGTTTAGCAAAGAAACAGATTATAAAAGTTGGTAGCGCTTTTAGCCAGAGGTCACATTTTAAAATACGGTGCATTGTACAGTGTAACCAACTTTATAAAGTATCATACTTACTTTGACTATCTTTCATGCCTATGGAATAAAAGCCTTAAAATACAATTGGGCCTTCAGAATCCTTGGGTTCAACCATGTATTAAAATTTTTTCTAAAAAATTAATTAAATTTTGTGGTTCTCAGGATCAAACCCAGGGCCTTGTCCATGCAAGGCTAGAACTCTACCACTGAGCCACATCCCCTGCCCACTCAAAAAATATTTTTTAAAAAAATTATGTCTGAACAGATTTTTTTCTTTTTATTCCCTACACTATATAGTATAACAACTATTTACATAACATTTACATTGAATTTAGGTATTACAAGTCATTTGGAGATGACTTAAGGTATACAGCAGATGCGTAGGGTATATATAAATACTGTGCCGTATTATGGGAGACTTGAACATCAGAAGATTCTGGTATGGTGGGGTATGCTGTAACAGTTCCACCCAGGCATGTCTGTATGTTGAAAGACTTTTATTTTTGTATAATTCCCATTTCATTCTTAGTAACTCTGTAGTTGTACAATGAAGAGTGAATGATGAGATGCAGTGCTGTTATTGCAAAATGTGAAACCTTTCTAGCATTGTAACATGGCAGCTAGCTCCTTTTCTTCAGCTGAAAGTGTTTAGAGAAATCTGACCACAGGTACTTACATCGTGCTTCCCGATGGCAACCACTTAAGTTGTTGGTAGTATTTTCAGAGTGCCTCACTGCTGCTCCTGACTACAATGGCTGATGGAGCGGAACTTTGGAAGAGTAGAAAATCACTCATTAACTTGTTTCATTCATTTGTGGGTTGTAAGAATATGGAACAAAGGAATTTGGATATTTTTTGTCCTTGTTGTTGCTTTGATTTTATAAAGGGGAGGCAGTAATAAATAAACTAGTCTGTTTATACCAACCAGTTGCTCATACTCCTTGGGGTTGTAATCTGAAACTATGAAGGTGGCATAGATCAGTGTATCTTTTCTTGCTTTTTCTGAAAGCAGTCTTTTTCTATTTCTTACACCATTTTCTCAATTACAGCTATTCAAAATTCAGATACAATTTCCAGAATCAAAAATGCATCCTTGTATGGTGGGTGGATATACATTTGTTGGTCTCCTTCCCCGGTCTAAAGTGGACCTAAATTCGTCTTGAATTAGCCATAGAACTGCTCCCTTCACTTCCTTTTCTCCTCTTTCTTTTCATTTAGATTCACCTTCAGCCACTGAGCCCAGAAAAGTTACTAGTTTGTGGTGGATCAAACAATTGAATTTGGCTCTTTCCTGGAGACGATGATGGGAGAGGGCTTACTATTGTATCTGGCACAGTCTTAAGTCCTTTCTTCACAGTAACAGTATGAAGCAAAATCTATTATTAGGCCTTTTCTGTGCTTGAGGAAAGAGGAGAGTAGCTGTGTTCTTGGCAAGATTCCTATTACGTTATTGGTTATTTTTTTTTTTGCTGTGTCTTAATTATCCATAATAAGGGAATAACAAGTGGATCACATGAAAGTGACACCTAAAAGGGAGGGTCTTTTCTTTTTTGCTCTCAATGAAAACGTGCATGAGTCATGGTTCTATGTTAAATCCAGAAGACTAGAAACAGACTAGAGGTTCTAGTAATAATATTTAAAAGTTGTATATATGGTATTTTATCATACTTCTGTCAGAATAATGGACCATGTTTGTATGTGCAAAGATGAATTACAAATGGTAAGTAAAAAAACCCTACAAACTTATATCCACACTGGCTATTACAAGTCTAGTTCTGTGTGTCACTTTGCAACAGAAAAGTGCTTATCTGTGTTAAAGCAACATTGAGAATCTGACAGGGGTGTCGGAATGACAAGTACAAAACTACAGGTGACTTTTGGAAAGCAGTGACCACTAGTTGATTAACGGAAACAGAATATTTTCAGAGGGCTGGAATTGAAATGTAAGAATAACAAAAAAGAAGGTGAAGCAAAAGACTGCCCAAGGTGGAGTATTGGTTCTGTGATAAATGTTCCAGAAGACCTTTGGGAATAAACCTGAATTCCTTAGAAATAGAAAATTTTCCCAGAATGCTTGTTACATAATTGTTTATAAAGGTTAATGAATGTTACCTGTTAAGTAAAATCATACAGAAGCAAATTTGGATAATCCTAGGTTTCATAAAATCAAAGAATCTTTCATGTTAGACTTGTTAGCCCCTTCAGTGAGCATATTCAGGGGAGGAGGCAGCATATAGAGTGCATTCTCTCAGAGACTTGGTTGCCTGAGACCACAGAACAGGTTTAGCTCTTGTTAATAGGAATAGTGTTCTGTAAATTGCTCTTCAGGAAACATAGCAATGTTCCTGGAGGTGTCTGTGAAGGTGTGAAGAGGACACATGTAGCTTTCTGTGAGCAGGTAGGCTTGAGGAGGTAATGACCTAAAAAGTATCATGGAGGAAATGTTCTAGACCAGAGGACAATTATGCATTGTTTGTTTTCAGTAACTGCATGAAAAGCAGTTCTGTCAATCTAAAAGTAATCTGTGTTTTAATAGAAGTATGTTGTATGGGGAAAGTCACACTTGAGAATCTGCATTTTATTTGGTTCTGATTTGTTAAGATACCAAATACACCGTGTAGCTCTTAGCTGGCTTGAAGGAGTAGGCCGAAGCTTATGTTTGTATTTAAGAATAATGTGATGAAATTGTCCAGATTCTTCTCCCCCACTTACTCATTAGCACCACCATTAGTGTCAGTGTAGCCAGCAAACTGTAAAAGATGACCACATCCATGGGTATTTTCTATCCTTAGTTTGTGGGACTTCTTGACACCATCCAGCCTGGTAGCCTGTTGTTTTCGTTGGAAACACTGTCCTCTCTTGGCTTCCATGGCATTGCACTCTCCTGGTTTTGGTCCTCCTTGGCTAGTACTTTTTAGTTTGCTTTGCTGTTTCCTCTTCCTCTGATTTCTGTGCTTTACATGGAAAAGCTCAGTTTTGTGTTGTCTGCATGCACAAATGTCTATTGTCCATTTCCCTGCTGCCCTTTCCACATCTATACTTTTCCTCACCTTTGTGATCTTTCCTATTTAGCAGTCACTCATCTTTTTGGGATGTAAATCTGATTATACTCATTTTAAAGCTACACTCAGTTTTCTAAAAAAGAAATCCAGACTCCTTTACTGTTCTCACAGGGACTGCCAAGAATCAGGCCATTTTTGGCCTTCCTGCTCATCCTGTATAGTAGCCCTCTTGCTCATCGTGCTCTGTCCCCACTGGCCCATTGTCAGTCCGTCACGTATTCTGTTGCTTTTATCTGGAGCATCTTCTCACTTATCCTTTACATGGCTGACCCCTTTTTACTCTAGTCTTAGCTTCTTGGGAAGCCCTTCATTCACTGCCTGTAAGAGGTGTATGCTACCACTCCCCACACACAGTGTTATCTCAGCCCTAGTCACAATGTTTACTTTCAGTGTTTACTTTTTTGTTCACTAATTTATCATCAATGTGTAGCTTGTAGTAAAGTGCCCCATAAAGTGTTTTTTGAATGAAATAAAACGTGAACACTTGAATTCTGAGGTAAAAATTTCTCCAGATACAGTTTATTTTTCTTTATTGTATTCCTTTATATTTATTGTAACTTCATTATATCTGAAGATAGTTGGTGAGCTCAGAGTAGTCAGTTGTTTCATTTCAATATTGATGCTCAGGTACAGAGATAAATGATAAAAGAGAATGTAATAATGTAATAAACAGTAATGATGAGAGACAATGGTTGCAGTACTATGGAGTAGGTACTACAATGAAGGTTTGTACTAGGTTCATCAGGAGTACCATTTTGAGAATAGGTACTTTTTTAATGGGTGGCTCTGAAGGGTTCTGGGTCTTGAAATACTATCCTAGTCAAGAGACTCAAGTAGAGAAGGAAAAGTAGAAGGGCATTCATTACTGAGCTACAGTATTACATTGGGGGAGATAGGAGATAGCAAGTGTGCCTTGATTCCCAAGTCTGTTCCATTCCTGAGTTATTGACAACAAATATTAAGAGGCCGGACAGCTATTGGATTATTGAGTTTGAGGAGGGAGGCTTTGGGTATGGCTATAATGAAGGATACCCTTGGGAGATACTGGGGCCTGATGTCACAGGACACAACTCAGAGAAGCACACCCTGTGGTATGCTGTGGGCTGGGACTTTAGAGACCACTGGAAGATTTTACACAGCCAGCTGCACAATCAGCATTTCAGAAGTTATTCTGGTGATGGCTTAAAGGAGTCTGAGGACTGTGGGTCAAGAGGCAGAGAGACAGTGTTAGGCTGAGCTACAAGGTGAAAGGTCCTGAGGGAATGAATAGGTAAGTGGAAGGAGGGGAGGGAACATATTCAACAGACTGAAACCACACTGAGATGATCTGATGTGTACCAATCTGAGGTCCTGCGTTGGTAGAGCTGCTGCCCACTGACTTAAGAGGGAACTGGTAAAAAGCACATGTGAAGAGGAAAGATGATCTCTTTTAAAATTACTGAGTTTGAGATTACAGTCAGATAAGTAGAGAGCTGAGTCTGGAATTCAGGTGTAAGATATAGGTTAAACTTGGCAATAGGAGTAGTTAAGACTCTGGGAAGAGGAAGCAGAGAAAGATAGCCAAGGATAGAGCCCTGGGGAACATACGAATTTAAGGAAATGTTATTGTTGGGCATGGTGGTACATGCCTGTAATCTCAGCACTTTGGGAGGCTGAGCTGGAGGGACTGCAAGTTCAAGGCCAGACTGAGCAATTTAGTGAAACTATCTCAAATAAAAAATAAGAAAAGGGCTAGGCATGTAGCTCAGTTGAAGGCCATAAGTTCAGTCTCCAGTATTGTCTTTGGCACTCCCCAGAGATGTTGAAGAAAAGACTCTGTAATCAGAGTTGTAGGAAGACAAAGCTGACTTTTCAAGAGCTTGAAGCAGTCATGTGCTGGAGACCACCATGTTCATAATGGAAAAGTAACAGTCTATTAAAACATAATTCATTTTCGTAACTACAGACTATACTTCTAGACCCAGCTAATTGTTTTGAAAATATTTCATCTTAGTTATAGGGAAGGGATGAATGATTGTGTCAATGAATCAATACAAATTGATTCTCATCTCTGGCCAAATCAGTATACCAATGTATTGGGAAGTCAGTACATTTTCATGTAAATTAATATGCTGTATTTTTTTTTATTATATACCAGATAGTTAAATTGCAAAACACTTTTTTTGGTATAATTTCATTGCCAGTCACACAGCATCCTGATGTTGGGATCTGTGTTAAATACATATGCTTTAATGAAATGTCTTATAGTATAGTGCTGTAGTTAAAGGACAGTGTGGCAGCCAGAGAAGGTACATGTCCTTGGTACAGTCTCTGTCTAGTGTCTGTGCTCTGCTTTGGCAGACTATGAAGGATGTGGATGCCCTCATGCTAACTCTACGCAAAAGATACTAACTTCAAAAAAGAAAAATGCTGATTTATCAAAATTAGTGAAACATGTAACTAGGCAAACAAGCTGTTCATACCAATCTATCTCTTGGGAAAAACTTAATAGGTTTGAAACATAAGCATAAGGTTGTTTGGGAAATGTAGGATCTGAGAAAGCAGTTGATGGTGCTTTGAGGGTGGGGAGAAGAAAATTCACTTGTCTTTTATATTCCGGGTCCTATTCTGGGTGCTATAAATAAAATTTAGCTGAGGGGGTCTGTGATAAGTAGGCAGGGTCTAGGGTCCAGAGGTGATTATGTCTGTATGCATTAAAGGACCTGATACTCTCTTAAGAGTATAATGACAAGAATTGACATTCTTTTGAGGGAATGTATGAGGGATATATAATGCCATGTTTGATGCAAATGGATTTCACAATGCATTGGAATGCTTTAATATGTTTTCTTTGAACCTGCAGGTTCTCCTGAAAAGAAAGTTGAATGTTCATCCATGAATCAAGAACTTAACACTGCACACCCTATCAGGAATGGTAAAGCCAGTCCAGTATCTAAAGATCAGCGGATTGGAAAGAAAATTTCAGAGAATTCATCAATACAGGATCGAGTGCAAAAGGGAAATGATGACTCTGAAAGTGATTTTGAATCAGATCCCCCTTCTCCGAAGAGCAGTGAAGAGGAAGAGCAAGAGCAGGAGGATGAAGAAATTCAGGGAGAACAAGGAGATTTTAATGATGATGATACAGAACCAGAAAATCTGGGTCATAGGCCTCTCCTCATGGATTCTGAAGACGAAGAAGAAGAAGAAAAACATAGCTCTGATTCTGAATATGAGCAGGCTAAAACAAAGTACAGTGATATGAACCCTGTCTACAGAGACAAACTGGGGGGCAGACCAGCCCAAGATCCTAATACAGTACTCTTCACTCCAGTTCATTTACCTGTGGATGCTCGGGTAGACACTCCCAAACAGGAGTTTGATGTATTTGGCGCTGTCCCCTTCTTTGCAGTTCGCACTCAACAGTCCCAGCAAGGAGAGAATGAAAAGAACCTCTCTCAGCAGACATTTCCTACTGCAGGGCTGGAGCAAGAGGAGTTTGATGTATTCACAAAGGCACCCTTTAGCAAGAAAGTGAATGTACAGGATTGCCCTGTAGCGGGGCCCAAGGCACACTCTCTCCCCAGTTGTCCCAGAAGTGTAGATATATTTGGCTCCACTCCCTTTCAGCCCTTTCCCACATCTGCAAGTAAAAGTGAAAGCAAAGAGGACCTTTTCGGCCTTGTGCCCTTTGAGGAAATAACTGGGAGTCAGCAGCAAAAAGTCAAACAGCGCAGCTTACAGAAACTGTCCTCTCGCCAAAGGCGCACAAAGCAGGATATGTCCAAAAGTAACGGGAAGCGGCATCATGGCACGCCAACTAGCACAAAGAAGACCTTGAAGCCTACCTACCGCACTCCAGAAAGGGCTCGCAGGCACAAAAAGGTGGGCCGCCGAGACTCTCAAAGCAGCAATGAATTTTTAACCATCTCAGACTCCAAGGAGAACATTAGCGTAGCACTGACTGATGGGAAAGACAGAGGCAGTGTCCTACAATCTGAGGAGACTCTGTTGGACCCCTTTGGTGCCAAGCCCTTCCATCCTCCAGACCTGCCGTGGCACCAGTCACATCAAGGCCTGAGTGACATCTGTGCTGATCACAGTACCGTCCTGCCTGGGCGGCCAAGGCAGAACTCGATGCATGGGTCATTCCATAGTGCAGATGCGTTGAAAATGGATGACTTTGGTGCCGTGCCCTTTACAGAACTTGTGGTGCAAAGCATCACGCCACATCAGTCCCAACAGTCCCAACCGGTTGAATTAGACCCATTTGGTGCTGCTCCATTTCCTTCTAAACAGTAGATACTTCTGATGGATTCTTGGCATTAACTCCTGTTTCAAAAGAGTATGAATAGTTTTATGAATTTTAAAGAAAATTTATTTGTATAGCTCTTTATATCATTCATTCGTACAAGTTAATCCAGATAGGTGATTTTTAAATAAACCAAATAGAAAAAGGAAGTCTCCCTACAGGGTAGTAACTGGATGCTTCTTCCAAGCAGGAAAAAAAGGAGCTGAATTCCGAATTGAAAGCTCTGATGATGGGTTTCTGGTGCTGACACTGGGACACAGAAATGCAAGAGGGCACCTGCAGGGAAAGCTCATGGCACCTTTTCCGGTATGCAGTCACTGAAAAGGGACAGGAAAGCTGTATCATGATTCTTGGTATTAGAGTATCACATACATGTGCATATCCAGGTTCATTCCAGACCCAGCATTTAAAACGAGGCTGATTTGTACATGTTACATTTGTGAATTTTTCACACAATGAAAAATAATCTAGCTGGTAAAGAACTAGGAAAATATTATTTGGACAGTGTAGATGTCAGTTTATATACCTTTCTCTACAAAGCAGAGCCAGAAGTTAACTCTTGTGCCTAAAACACTGTTGCATTTTAAAAACAAGTGCCATTAATATGGAATATCTAATGATAATTATGTGAAATTGTATCCCTTCCACAGTGTATACATATTTAAAAATATGTTGTACATGGTATATACAGTTTTTGTCAATTAAGAAATTAATTTAAAAAATACAGAATATCTAATAGAAGCCTAGAACAAAAATGTAAAGAGAAATACCTGGCATTTGAAACAAAATGATATATAAGAATGAAAAAACATTCGGTACTTCAGAAACATTTATATTGTTTTTAAATTGCTTCTCGCCAAAAGCTTTTATCATGTCCCTAATAAAGCAGATTATTGAAAAAAACCTAAGAGTGAGGAAAAAAGGGTATATGGAAATTTTCAGGAGAAAAAGTAGTTGAAATTCTGAATTTTTAAAGTGTTTGCAAAGTCAAATCATGTTTTTAATAATGTGCTTTATTACCACCTTCATCAAATGTTCCCCAAGTCATGAGCAACAGTTAGCTTCCTTAGGTTTGGAGGGTGGGGTAGTTTTAATAAAAGTACACAGAGCAGACACCCACAAAGCCTTATAGGCAGGACTGCTTCCTGCTGTAATACCTCTGCCCTGGCACCACACCTGAAAATAGAGTGAGGAATGAGATGGCAAGGGCTAGGATCTGATTCTGCTAGCCGATTGTCCTTACTGAAAAGAACCCAGCTAATATATGGCCTTTTTTTTTTTTTAAACACCACAAATCCTAATTAGGAACTTGAGATTTTATAGAAATTTAATGATAGTAATTACGTATATGGATTAATGTGAACACAGTATCTAAGCTTTCTCTGTGTCTATGTTAAGTTATAATTAACTGTCAGTCACTATCAGCTTAACATTTGGAAGTTTCTGGAATTTACAAAAAGGGGTGGAAACTTCAACTCACTCTCCTTGATTGCTATATTTTAAATTAATTCTTTGCACACAATTAAAATGTATTTTATGAGTAATCTTAGTAGAATCTCCTAATTACAATATCTTAACAGGATAAGTTATTTGTCTGTTTTCAATTCTGAACTTGAAAGGAAGCAAAGTACAGTTCACTTTTGGTTGCTTCCTTTTTCTTCCCTGTATGGTAACTCAGAAACTTGTGGGTGGGGGAAGAAATCTGTGAATCACAATGCAGCAGAGGCTGACCAAGCAGTACGTTACTACTCACAATTGTGCTTTTAGAGCTGGACTGCACCAGTTGTCCTTGTGCCAAAGGCAAGTATTCTGTTTGCACCTTTTTTTCCTCCCAATTCTCAGGTTAATACTTCTAATGCAAATGTTCAAGTAAGATGTTCTTTTAAAAAGTCAAGTGATACTTTAAAAGTGAAGAGTAAATTCATGAACTACAGTAGGTTTGTATCAAACAAGTTTTTAAAATGGAAACCTGTTGGTTAATGTGTACACAATATGCTTCTTTGACTATTACAATCCTTGCTCTCTGCTAGGCCACAGGAGTTCATCATTTAGAAGGGCAGCTGATGAACTAATGTGGTCTCCTTGGCAAAAAAAAATACCTAGTTTTACTGGCTTTTCAATACACTGAATAATTTTAAATAATCCAGATACCAATGCATGTAGACCTTTTCTAAGGAAACAGCTCTGCCACAGTTTAAAATATTTACCTTCTTGCTTTTTATAGCATATCCTGTTGATTTTCCTCTTTTGAGACTGTTGCTGGGAGGAAAGATCTAGGATTGTTCAATGGGATAGAATTGGGAAAATTCCTTTGTTTTGAGGCATTTCCCTGAAGAGCAAAGATACATACTTTCCATTTTCACTCATCACTTCCCCCACCATGGTCAGAGTGTCACAGCTGATAGCCTAGGTAATTTCCTTGTGACAGTTAAGCTCCCTACAGACGTGAAAGCATTTAACATAGTACCTAGCACACTGCACTCAGCAACAGTGTGGCTCTATTTTAGGATTATTTTTTCCTACTTAGGTATGCCCTGTGCCCTAAGGATGCATTGTAGTCCTAACTCTACACCTGCTATACTTGAACATCTCTACGGGAAGTAACATGAAGCTAGCAAAAATCTGAGGCCAAAGTTGTTTCCTAACAGCTTTAATAGTGCTTGATTTTGAATCATCTTTTAAAAAGTGGACCATTTGCTTAACTATTCTACTATCACCTCAATACAGTGTTAGTATTAAAAAGATCAGCTTTATGCATTGAGGACATTATGCATTAAGACAAAAATTGGACACAAAAATAGGAGGAAAGATTGCAGGTTGGATGAAAATGTAACTGATTAGAATATTCAGAATTGCAACCCTCCCCCATCTCTGGTTATGTGTGTATGGGGCATAGTTTTGACATTATTTGGACTTGCAGATAGGTATAGCTTTGGATATGACCCTGTGTATCATTTGTTAGCAGTGACAGACTTGTTCTTGTCATACTGGTAGAAATGAAGGTGGAGCCCACTTTTCTATGCTGGTGTTCATCAGGCAGAACGATTCTCTTACTCAGCTACTCTGCTGGGTTTTCTTTTTAGGTTTTGGTACTTGACATAAGCACTGTTAGAAGGTACAAGTGTATTAATATCACTAGTTTTGAGGAGTTTGGGTACATTTGTTTTAATATATGTAGAATGTAAAGTTTTTTTTTTTTTCTTTTTGGCAAAACTACTCTTACCATTTTAGGTCCAATTATTGAGTTGACAGTCTACTGTGAGAATTAGATGACATATCTACTGTGATAATAACAAATGATAGTTTATTTGAAAACTTTTATACTCAGTGCTGTTTTATATATTAAGATTAAAAATATATACACACACGCACATCACATTGCTCTCCTGTGGAGTTAATGTGAATTTTTAAAAAAAGGAATTGCAACTACAATCATACCTAAAAGAACATTCATTCATTGTGAGGGTTTACAAAAGCCACTAAAAGAAGAAAGTAAATGATGAAAATGCAAAGGGTCATCATTTTGGGGTTATTTTTGTTTTATTTTAAAATTTTTAGTACTACTTTTGAAATGAATTGTTTTTATTACTGTTCTCTTTTTGTGATTGAAAAGTCATCTAATAGTAAGCAATATAGAAGCTACTTTTTAATTGCTGGCAAACAGCTTTAAGTGCACTTTCTTTGATTATACTTCCATTTTTTTGTTAAACTTGAATTTCTGAAGCCTTTTATTACCACTAAGCAAATAATTTTACCTTTAAATAAACCTGATTTACATCTTTATTATATTTCTAACTGTTGTAAAATGTACTTGCTAAAGTATCTTTAGTCTTAAAATATAGTTGGGAAACTTATGAGATGGAATCAGTTGCTTTTCCCCCAAAATCTAATTAAGCACTAATTTTATTACTTTTTTGTCTTTACATTGCTTATTCTTGAATTCTGTCCCTGATTCACTTTGTTTTGTTTGAAATTTAAAGTTATTTTCTTACTGTATTTATCATACTTGTTTTAATAATCTGCTTTCTTTTAAATGCAATAAATCCCCAATGGATTGCCTATTCTTTATAATCAGTGACTTTGGAGTTTTTCATTATTTGTCTTATTAAAGTTTTGGATATAAACTTCTATTCAGTTCTTTCATTCATATTATACACATTAAAGGTGTGGCAGCTAGTGGAATACAAAATAAGACTGGATACCTGTTCTGAAGGAGCTTACAGTTTAACTAAGAAAACCCATTTTGACCTGAAATTTTTGCAACTATTTTAGTAACAGCTGTTACTGATGCAGTGATGATAGCAAGGCAGAAAGATCTTGAAGTGCCTTTTAAATAACTCATTTGGCATCGTTTTTGTATTATTTGTACTTTAATTTTAAAACTCCTAAAAGATTGTTAACATATACAGCTGTTAAAACTTCTGGGTTAAATACATCTTTGACTGTGTTGGAAAAGAGGCTCTGGCACCTTAGAAAACCCTGTTCACTGGATTGATGCACGAAGTGTGGTGTCAAGCTGCCTTACCATCGTGCGATGTACTTTTCCACAAACTGGAGCCTTGATCAGTGGCTTGTGACAGTTTCTCAGCTAAAAGAAAGATTTACCTCATCTGTTACGAATGACTTTTTTTTCTTTTTTGTAGTAGTAACAATTATCTAAAGTTATGTGAAAAATATGGCCTTTGTATCTTTTTAATGAATAGCCCAAAGCAGCAAACTGTGAAGTGATTAGAAAAGTTATATAAAAGGACAAATTGCAATGCATCGTTCAAATTCAGATTAAATATTTTAGGGGAAAATATGTTGAATTTATTTTCAATAATTCCTTTTTAAGGAAGCCCAACACAAGCAGTATATGTAGCATGTAGATAGTGTCTCATTTTGAAGGCGTGAGCTTTGCACTTTTAATTTGCTGCGTATTTTAAGAAGTTCATATAGCTGGCACAAATGGGATTATATGATACTAGGCAGTAGAGCAGTTTAAGGCCGTAGTGGCTGTTCAATTTTGCTGCTGAGTATACAGAGACTCTTTTCAAAAAAGGGCCTTCCTGCTAATTCTCCCTTTAGGAAAAAAACTTTTTTAAAGGTAATTTTAGCTGGATCATTGTCCTATTAACATGCAGAAGTGCAATACAAAATTGAAATGGACCTGAGTACTCTAGAGCACCTACACCTCTTCAACGTAAACACGGTGACTGTGATAATGGGTATGGGAGGCACTTCTGCCCCTCAGGTAACAGCTAAGCGGATTCTTTCCACTTCAGGGGTGGAACTAGTAGGAATGACTTGGGGTGGGTACAGACCTAGTCAGCCCAGCAATTGGCAGGAGTCCAGGAGTGCTCTGCAGGCTTTGCCCCTTGACATTTAATACAGGGCAAAGTACATCTCTAGTAGGTACCTGCCAAGTGGAGAGTTGTACACCCTTCTGCCAGTCAATCACAATCTTCCAATCAGTTACTCTGTCCAGGAGGGATGGCGTAAGATGTGACTGATATTCCCTGATTCTTCATTCCTGATTCTAAAATACGATTTTAAAGCTGTTACGTACTATAAAGAATGACAAGCAGCACTTAATATATTTAGTAAACTCAGTTTATTTACATAATACACATTTTATCATGCAGTTTATTGAATTGCACTCAAGTGTAATAAAAAGACAAGCACTATCTTGCTATTTGAAAATGGCTTCGTATCTAGAAAGAATTGTTCAAAGAGTTAACTATAATCCTATAAATTGCTACGATTTAAAACAGCTATAGATACTTTTAAAATGTAAAGTCTATAGGTAAAGACCTTTTATTTACACATAAGTACAATTAAAACTAGTCTTTCTTAGTACTGCAGCTGGATAGTATAATAAAATGATAAAAATAAAATATACATTATTACAAGGCTTGGATTTGTAGACAACTTTAAATATTCTTTAATGTTAATAATGTCTTAGAGATTTCACCAGTAGTGCTGTGCAAACAGTAGGTGGTAGATAAATACTGACATACAGAAGTGTTTATAGTTGAGGGCAATCCACATTCATTCATTCCTTACTTTATAATACATCATTGTGATGATAATGAAAGAAGATAGCTTTCTTACAGTATTTAGCATTTTCATAAAACATTGAAATGTTTATTTAGAATAATTCTGCCTACAGTTAGACCTATATGCCTTCCTTTTAAATTCAAAGAAAGAGTAATTTTAAAAGATTGTATGCTCTTTTTATACATTATTAACTCAGGTGGCAAGTAGTACATTTATATACTATGACAGAAAAAAAAAAACCCAGGAATTTTAAAGATTGAAAGTAAAAGTCAAGACTGTTTTTTCTTTTCATTTTGAGAAGATTTTAAAATAAAAACAGTCCCAACCTAAAATACCTGAACTTCCCCCTCATTTTTAATTTCGTATATTAACTATGTGCTTAATGTATTTTGTTTGACCAAAATGAAAAAACGTCTATTTAAAGCAATGTCATGTAAGCCAATAAAGGGTGTTTTAGGGAAATATGTCCTACTGTCACACCACAATGTTCTAACATTTAACATACAGATTAAATTTGTGGCCTTATGAGGTACAGTAGCCATTTTCAAAGTAGCATTCCATGATCACAAACGATATGCCAGAGTGAACCCTTACTTAACCTATTATAACGGAGGTTATTTTCTAACAGCCTCCATGAAATACCAGTATGGGGAATTTATATTCCCAAAACACTATAGTGGAAAGAAACACATTTTACACATGCATTATCTGAGGCACATTAAAGTTGCTTTCCTAATACTGGATCTACAAAAGGCAGTTTTGGAATAAGCTTGAACATCAACCGGCCTCCTGATACTCAGTTAATTCTACTGTTCAGAAAATGTAATAGCAAATAGAATAGCTTGTCAACTGATTAAGAAACTTTGGTATATTCCAATAAACATAGGTTTATGAATGTCTGCTTTACGGGATTTAATTTATGCATATGAAAAACCAAAGAACATTTTACTCTGTATGACAGGACAGTAACATGTATTTTTTAAGTATAAACAATAAAGGGCAAGTTTAATGTTTTGGGTCCAAATTTTAGATAATGTTTATGAGGCATAAATGTAATGCTAATGCATTCATAAAACTAGAGCACTAGTGAATAATCTCATCAAATGGGGCATCTGCATGAATTTGTCCTAAGGCTTAAAGTTCATTTTAGGGTCAAGACAGGGCATCTAGACCCTATAGCCTTAAGAGTAGCACCCATAGAACTGGAAATCCCCATCATCACGAAATACAGAACTGCAGATTTAGAAAGGTGAAAGCTGTTCTGGATTTCTGCATCAAAATCTTCTGCAATTCACTCTCAAGAACTCAATTATTACATGGAATCAAATAATATTTAGAACTAAAAGGCTTAGGTGGCTAATGATTTGGTTGTTAGACCACAGAATTTGTTACTTAGTTATGTCTTTCTGTTGTAATGCAACTATTATCAGAAAACAATGAGTATTATTTTCCTTTTCTCAACACCTCTCTCAAAGAAGTTTAAAGTTTTTGTTCTGGTAAACTAGAAAATCCAGTATTTCTCAGAGGAGCAGAACCTACAGCTAAAGGAAATAGTATCTTAAGTGCCAGTTTCTCACAAAATGTGTAAAGGCTGTGATTATTTAAAAATCACTGTCTTAGCTTGTATTAAGCATAGGCTGTAACAATGTTCACCTTGACTAGGCACTTCAATTTTATTATTTAATGAAAATACCTTCTATTAAAGTAATCAGACAGGATGACTCCATTTCCAATGAAGATGAGCCCTTCCTAAGAAAATTAAGCTGGTGTTAAGTAAAATGAATCCTATTTCTATGCTAGTCTCACATTCATTGTTGCTATTCAGATGTTCTTATGATTGCCAACTAATCTTCACTTTCTGTACAAGCAGCAAATTAGTAGTTTTCAGGTTCTGTAAAGGAGTTATTACTACAGATTTCCAAATATATTTTTCCATTTTTATAAAGCATTACTCATGATACATTAAACAAGAGGAAAAGGCAAAAACTAATGGGAACCTTAGAAATAGTGGGGTATATAACTCCCCATTATATATTGCTTAACAACTGAATTCATCAGGTGGCCATACCTGATTCACAAATGTGAAACATAGTCAGGACAAGGCTTGCTGTGTCTGTACTGCATGACATACACTGTCGACTGATGCCACCAATATAACATCACTACTGCCAGGATATGCCATATTTGGTGGCTTGATCCGAGGTAGTTTAGTTGTCCTATAAGGGAGAGCAGAAAGAAATTAGTATTTTTTTTTGGTACCAGGGATTGAACTCATGACCTCACGCTTGCCAGGTAAGCACTTGTGCCGCTGAGCTAAATCCCCAGCCCCAAGAAATTAATATTGGTTGCACTATTTTGCTATTAAAACACTTCTACTTTTGGCCTTGGGAATATGGTTTAGCAGCAAACAAACAAAAAACCACAAAAAAACGACAAAAAAATAAACAACAACAAAAAACTGTGGGAGTTTCCGTTTCTAAGACGCACTGGAAATTCAGACCCAGATGTTTAAGGATGAACTCATCTGAGTCTAACTTTAAGGTTTTATAAACTGAGTACACAGATGGATTTTAGGAACGGTATTACCAGTGTGTGTTTAAAATCTAACTTCCTTAATTTCGGGGATTTCACCTTTTGCCTCCCATGTCTCATTTCAGGTGGAATGGCAAAAAATTATTATATGACAGAGGCAAAAGAAACTAGTGTTACAAATCAGGGAGTGACTTGGTCTGAATCTGTGAGCTGACACACTGTTGTGTTTAGATATGAATCTGTCATGAGTACTTTTTGTTTTATGCTGATGTGCAAGGAGAAAATGCTCACATCTGAATTTTATGCCTTCTGACTAATGGAATACACTGCAAAATCCTGTAATTAGCAATGGGCTACTTAATTAAGGTTGATTAGTTGACATACAACTTCAGAGACCAATTCAATTTCTCTTTGTAGTTGTATGTTAAATTCCAAGGAGATCAGAAAATTAACATGTTGGAAGCATCTTGATTTTTCTTAGTAAATAACAAAATACAGAGCTACAACAATGTAAGTGTAAACTTTTTCTCTTTTAATCTTGGTGCTTCTATTTTCTTACTAAGAATAATACTTAGTACAGAACATAAATTTTAAAATAAGCTAAATACTTATGAGTTCTTAACCTTTTTTTGGAGGCAGAGGGCATGGCCTTCTTTGACTCCAAGTGAAATCTACAGACCCTTTTTTAGAAACAAAATAAGAGAATTCACAAAGAAAATGGATCGCCTTGAAATACAAGTAGGAGAGATCCATTCAATTCTATCTATGCATACCTTGGGCCCATCAAACAGCACTGTGGTGTTTATGTATTTTGAAAAATGTTACATGAGCTGAATTTATGTTCTTGGGTTTAAATGCTTTAATTTCCCAGTACACACTGTTTGCATGACCCATACTTCTCTCGTACACGGGAGATGGTGCTTACCCTTGAACACGTGAGACTATCACTTTCAACTGGAAAGACCTCAGTTTTTACGGTCTTCACATCTTAACAGTTTCTCAGTTACCTGCACTCAGTCCCACAGCTACATGGAGCATACTACATGTCAAGCTCATCTTGGAGGAAAGTTGAGTTATATAACATCTGAACTGTTATAGGCATCCAATAGTAAACAATTCCTAGCCTTTCATTTGAATATTTTAAGGCCTAAAAACACGATAGCCATAATGACACAGTATGTTTTCAGGTTCAATTTTCAAACTGACTGGGATGAATCAGAATTTTAAAGAATTGCTAATAATGTGATACAAAAAATGTTTTTTCCCAGAACTGTTTGCTGAGGAAAACTATGGTCCTGCCTTGAAAATGTGTGCTCCTTAATACAAGGACATGTCCTAGTTACGTTCCTGAATTCTAGTGTTTACACACTCAGTGTAACTAGTGTTTACCCATTCTTAAAAGTAGTGGTGAAAATCTAAGCACAGAGGAACACCTGAGGACCCATTCTCCTTTTCCTACATGCAAGAAGTGGCACAATCCCATATCCAATTCCCTGCACAAGTGGCTCATAACCCAGGAAACAGGAAGGACAAGTTTGCAGTTTGTATTTCAGTCCTGTGAATTGAAAAAAATCATTTTATGTATTCAATGCTATTCTTGAGTCAAAAATAAAGCTTTCCTGGATCTGTATCATTCTGCCCCTTTCTAAGCTGCATTTTACACTTACGAGACCAAATTGAAGGACATCAATATAATAGTAATTGCTAACATTGAATGTTCACTACCTGCTAGGAACTATACTGTTTTATGTGCATTTTTCCATCTTCACTATACCTCCAGGAAACAAAGTATCATCTCCATGTTTCAGACGAGGAATGTTATGATTTATACCTAGATGTTCCCACAAAGTTTCATGCACCTATAGGTGGGGCTTTTGAAAGGTAACTGGGTGAAGAGGGCTTATAGCTGACTTGCTGTTAGCAGGTTGCGTTTGACTGGAGGAGGTGGAAGAATGGGAGTGTGGCCTCCCTCTGCTCCTCCCTTCACGTTCTCTGCTCCCTGAATGCCAAGAGGTGAGCAGCTTTCCTCTGCCCAGGCCTACCCACACCACTTCTGTCTGAAACCAGCTGACCATGAAAGGCCTGAAATTTTTTTTTTTTCAACAGCAAGGACTGAAATTTCTAAATATGAACCAAAATAAACTTCTCTACATTGCCTTACCAGGTATTTTGTCTCAGAAAAGGTGAAACTGACTAAGACATAGTAGCTGGAGCTGAGAGAGTTTAAATGATTTAGCTCATGCAGCTCACTGCTGAACCTAAACAGACTAACTCTGGACCTACCATATCAAAAGAAGTACATGTTTTGTACAAAGAACGTTTACACTGTGTCCTCTTCATTATTTTCCACCAGAAATTTTTTCTTTGTATTGAAGGACAGAGAACTCTAACCTCTTGAGTAACTAACTTGTGAATATCTTGGGAATGTGAAGACTCAACAATTTCTTTTCTTGGCTGTAGTGCCAGGAAGCAAAAGTGAAATTACAGGTAAGAGGGATAGTTACTTTTTTCTCTCCTGAGACAAAATACCTGATGCCCAAAATTGAGGGAGGAAAGGTTTATTGCTCATAGTCTGTAAGAGTTTCATTTCATAATCAGCTGGTTCCAAGGCAGCATGACTTGGCAGACAAGCATTACAGAGGAGAAACAGTTCATGCTGGGCAGAGGTAGCAGAGCAACAAGAGGTGACCATGGCCTTTTCTATCCCTTATATCTTATCCAGACTACTTAGGGTGGGTAGCACTCACACCCTTAATCCTAGTGACCTTGATCTTAGCTTTGCACCATGAATCAATTCCAGCATCACACACTGTAGATCCAGCCACCTCAAAAAAGCTCCAACTATGACTGCGTGAAGCTTTGGAGTCACTTCTAGACACGTGCCATAACATTCTGTCCCTGGTTTCTCAAACACTCCTGCACATCCTTTTATATAAAAGGCACTTAATCCATCTCCAGGAGTTGCCAAAGTCCTAAGAGTTGTAGTACTGCTCAAAAGTCTAAGTTCAAAGTCTCCTCTGAGATTTAAGGCAAACTCTTAGCTGTGAGCCCCTATACAAATGAAAAGCAAGTTAAACACTTCCAACATTCAATGGCACAAGATAGACATTACCATTCCAAAAGTTACAAGCGAGGAGATATCCCATAGTTCCATGTCCACCATCACCTGGAAATCTGTGGCAAGTTGTGAAAGGGCTTGGGTGGCTCTATACTGATGGCACGTGTGGTGGTGGTACTCTCACGGCTTCTTTGGTTGGCTTTGCTCACTCCTTGCAGCATTTCTTGGGATGATGCACTTCTTGCCTTCTCCAACCTTCTGGGCTCTCCACCACACCTTCAGCTTCACACTCACAGTTTCACACACTGCCCTCTCAGGGGCACACTGCCTGGCTTCCCAGGCCTTCTTCTGAAATCTGGGTAGAAGCCTTCCTGACCCCACAACTCTTGCATTCTGCATGCACCTAAAACCAGCACCATGTGGCTGTTGCCAAAGTCTGCTGTGAGCTGGAGCAGTAATAGCCAGGCTTCCTTCTCTTTTGGCTATAGAGCTTGAGTGCTGGGATCACTGAGCACTCTGAAACCAATCCAGAGGAACAACTTCCCTAGGCTGCTGCCATTCTGGAACATGGTTCTCTGGGGCTCTCTTCTCAATGCAGTCTTTCAGTTTTGCAATTTTGAGGCTGCAAAGGGTGAAGTCCTGCTGCTTCATGTGAATCCTTCAGCCCATCTTTTATATTCTGTTCTTTCTCAGCAATCAAGATCTCCTCTATTCTATCTTTTCAGTCCACAGTTTTACTGGACTCTTTTGGCCAACTCACAATGTTTTAAATTATTCTGCTGGGCTCTTTGCTCTTGTTTCTCAACATAAATCTGTCTAAAAGTCTCCAACAGTAGCCATGCTACCACTTCAACATTAGACTGCCTTGAAATTTCTCCCACCAGTTTAATTAGTACACCATCCTTAATCTTAGTTTCAAGGCAGTCTCTGGACATGAGTAAAATGCAAACAAACTTTCTGCCAAGGCATAGCAAACATCATCTGGAATCCAACAGCCAGTGCAATTCATCTTCCTGGAAGAAATCTCCTGAGTCTGGTCTTTATCAGCAGCATTTCTATCAGCATTCTACTCTTCTAAGCTCTGACCTGAGATGTTCCAGTTCTGTTTTTCAGCTGGTATCTCCAAACCTTTCCTCGCTCTTCCTTTCCCACAAGCCAGTTTCAAAGGCTCCTGCACTACATGGTCAAGTACAGTCACACCAATGATCTCACTTCTCTGGTACCAAATTCTCCATGAGGCTTTGGGGGGATATCTAAACACAAGCCATAGTGGTGGGGGGGACTGCTGTCTTATGATACCCTTTCTATCCCACTGAACTCAACTCACTGAGAGGATGACTGGAAAAGTTTGTGAAAGCCTTCTAAAAGATTAAGTTTTAGATAATATTTGGGAATAGAAGAATTATTTTATAATCAAATATATTGAAAAAATCTAAATTTTTATTCTCTGAAGCATTTATTTCAAGCATACATTTTGGAATAAAATTACAAAACCAGTATAAGAGATACTCACCTGGAAAGTACCGTTCTGGAACTTTAGAAATGTAGAATAGGAAAGCAAGAAGAGCGATCAAATACATCACAATTACACGGGATGCAAAGTCCTAAAAATCAAAACATATTATATATATATATATATTTTTTCCTACTGTTACTGAATTCTCAACTTACTATGATTATAATGGTGTAGTTAAAAAATTGTTAAATCTTAACTATTTTATGGATAGATTTCAGTAACCCAAGCTTTGTTCTCATTTCTTAAGAATGGGAACATAGCAGATGCCCTTAACATTAGGTTACTAAAGGAGCTAGAGTTTTAGCACTAGAAGGTCCTGAAAGTGTCCAACTCCTCCACTGTATGGGAATAGGGTAGAATGCAAATGGGAACAGTTGCCAGTGATACAAGCAAAGAGATTAAACACTAAGGACTTATGGCCAGGAAAGACCTAAACAGTTCTGCCTAAGACAGAAACTTTTCCAGTACTATTGATAAATGATCTTCTTAAGCACGACTATACGCAGCTCTCTATCTCACTGTTTGATACTCTGCTGGAAAAATTTTACTGGGTCCTGAGGAAATCAGCCAGTTATAAGTTAAATATACAGTTTTTAATTCTGGTTATAAACCTAATTTACCAAGAATTCATTTAAGGAATAAAAACAAATTATTTCTCTTTCCTCTTCAAATACACAAGAATTTTCATAACTCTTTAAGTTTTATAGTCTTTAGCTTAATCAACTTGAGATTTCTCAAACATTCTATAACAGTGGTGGTGATACAATGGCACATGTATTATTTGTTTTTAAGTCAAAAGATAGTATTGTGTGAGTTGGCTTTTCTAAACTAAAACCTCAGTAGTCAGTGGTTTTCTTTTTGTTTTTGTTTTTTTTTGGTACTGGGGATCTAACTCATGACTTTACACTTGCCAGTCAGCATTCAGTTTTAATTGCAATGTTGGTTGGCACTTGGTGATAAATAAGTGGGCTTTGGGTTGTAGTTTGGGTACTCATCTCTAAAAGGTTTGCCATCACTGGTCTAGAACATACCTTTACTTATCCCTCTGGATTAACCCAGAAAAATTTTTCACCTTTGATAACAGCCTCTACTTCTATGTTTTGAAAATTGTCAATTAGAAAATTTCTCTTAAGTTTTCCTTTCTTTCCTCACTGGAATGATCTGTGCTTATATCCGAATTCCATCTTCAAGAACCACTGTCTTCGTATGCCATATTTCTATTTTAAGATTTTTGAACATGGAAATATCCTTTTTCCCTAAATTTCTCTAAAATCCACTGACTTAATGGACCTTGTCCTTTTGTCATTACAAGCTTAAAAGGGATGTGTTCATCATCCCTAAAATTTTAATCACCTCTATATCCAGTTATTCATTTCTGGTCAGAATTAAATTTAGGGTTTCATGGTCCCATTCTATTTTCTTATATTCAGGGAATCATAATTGCCAAAAAGGGATGCTTTCTCAGATAGCAAAATCACTTACCTCCTTCGTTACCACCATCTCACCTTCTCTAAATTTCCTAATCTTATGAAGAAAATACCACCTCGCTTCTCAAATGAACTGGATCATATCAGCAAGCCCACTGCCACCAAATGGTCTTTGTTCCCAGCAGCACACACAAGTGCTTTTCACCAGGTTGTTGCCAACTTCATACAGGAGAATGTAAGCCTACTAACAGTCTCTCCTTTTCCAACTAATACCTGAGTCTTTTCGAATAAAGCCTGCCTTTAAAATTCTGCATTTCAGACAAAGGTCCCAGGGCAAAAAGTAACAATTTTAGGTAATTTCTGTTCTTTGAAACAAATGCAACTGATTTCTGACAGTTTTCTTAGCAAATTTGCCTATGTTAAAAAATTTCAACCAGGTGTGGTGGTGCATGCCTGTAATTCCAGCACTCGGGAGACTGAGGCAGGAGGATTGTTGCAAGTCCGAGACCAGCCTGGGCTATAAAGGGAGCTCAAGGCCAGCCTGAACTGCATATTGTGACCCTGTCTCAAAAAGACCAAGAAAAAAAAATTCAATTTACTAACACATTTTTGTATTTCTAATCCTCCTCTCAAGAATACTGGGTTCACTGAAGTTCTTCCTAATGCACACCGACTGTTCTCCCATAACACCTGACTTTAATAGCTCTTTCCATGTTCCTCAGTTATTGCCCTTAGTGGGCTGAATATGGTTCCCTGGCCCCAACTTCCATGATGATAATACTTCCAAATCTTTATCACAAGTCTCACATTGTTGCCTGAATTCCAGACTCCATGTCTACTTACCCTATTCAGTATATACTTCAAACTCAATAGGTAAAATAAAAAATCCTTTTCAACCCCCTATTCCTAGTTCTATATTTTGGTTACCACTGGCATTTTCACTAGCCCAGCAGACAAAGCTAGAAACTTTGAAGTTTTCCTTCACAGATAAAGACTTAGGTTATTTACATACTAAGTTATTAATGAACAATGTGTTATTTCACAGAAAGATGTTCAGAAAGAAACAGTACTGTGACTTTACCCATACTTTTCGAAGATATGTTTATTTATTATATAGCTGTGAAAATTATGGTGTTAATATACAGTGAAAGAGAATGTCCTCAAGGGACACAAGCCCAACTGGTAGGGCAGGCTACAGCAGTTTTCTGAAATAAATACACTCTCCCTACCTGTACAATAGGAGCACCAACTCCTCCATTAAGCCAAACCCAGTGAAGAGTAGGGATCACTCCATAGCCCGAAACAGAACAGAAGATGATGGAGCGGAGCCTCTGCCACTGCTGTGTGAGGTAACTGGGGTGAATCTGTGCAAAGAACACTGCGAGGATCATAGCGAGCACTGTGATCAAGTACACCTGCCGCCAATACTAAGAGGAAAGGAAAGGAAAGCAAATTTTAATTCTATTGTTAGCTACAAGGGGAAGCAGAGAAAAATTCTAATTTCTACATTACACATTCAGAACTACTTGACATTTTACTTCCAAGCAGGATTTTCTTAAAACTACGTAATTTCATACAACTTAAAGTTTCTTAGGATGAAAAAACAAATTCCAAAGTGAGCTGGTAGGAGATCACATTTATTCCCACAAAACCATCTCCTGAGCACTTCTGGTATGATAAGCACAGTTTAAGTTCTGTAGACACAAGTGGACTCACCCGGAGGGTGAGCGCATAGACTCTGTAGGGCATAGACTATGGAGATGCAGACACAAGCACGTGATCACAACGTCATGGTAAGTGCTGTAACTGAGTTACAAATAGAATGTTGTGGAACCACTGAAAAGGAGAACAATTAACTCTCCTTACAGGAACTAAAAATTCTCCACAAAGGAGATAATGTCTCAGCTAGGTCTTGAGGAATCTGTGAGATTGTGTGGGAAGGAGATTTTGAGGAAAAAGATGAGCAAATGCCACAGGGAAGTGTGGAGAAGGGAGGGTGAATGGCAGGTGAGGTCACACTAAAGATGTCAGCTCTCAAGAATGACAGGGATCTTTTACAATGGGGTAATGCAGTCATTTTTCAAACTGACTCATTAGAAAGATAACTCTGTCATCAGTATGGAGAAGAGGTACTAAGAAGCCAGCTAGAAAAACAACAGAATAGCTAATTTGAGGAGAAAAATGAGGGCTTGTATTCTGTTGAAGAATACAGACGTGAGCACTAGATGCAGAAGGCCATTTCCATGGCTGACTGGTTGTGAGCAAGGGCTGGAGAGAAAAGCTCAACTTTTTAGCCTCAAAGGTCATGTAAACAGTTTCTATTAATGAAGCAAACAAACAAAAACGACCAGGTTTTTTGGGAAGGGGATGTATGTGATGGGGGAAGAGGTTAAGGAGTATGATGGAATATTCACTTTAAAACATTAACTCTGAAGGGCCTACGGGACATTCAGATACCTAAATGAGCAACTGAAAAGCTGGCCTGGAAGCTTAAAGGATCACAGAGGGCAACTTTTCATAAACTGTGCTCCAAGGACTTCTGTGGAACTATTCACTTCCTGGACTCGCATGTCAGGTGGTTGGTTTGGTGTGTACCCAAATGTACTCACTCCTCGATCAAGGGTACACAGCTTTCAGTCCCAGTTTGCAAGGTGAGGAGGCCACTGAAGCAACCAAATATATGGAAATGATCAAAAACCAGACAGAAGCAATTTTTCCCTTTATGATCATGGATTATTTTAGCTCCAGTAGTTTCCTTCTTTTTTTCTAAGTTTTTCTGGTAAGTATCCTACTTTGATGTTTAGAAAGCGGTAAATAGAAAACAGTTTCAGAGAATTATAGACTAGGATGAGCGAACAATTCGAATACTGCCTGACTGCCCTTACAAGCTAAGAGTTATCAGTAGGTTGCTTATAATTTTTAAAAAGATGTACACTTTCATGCAAAATGAATAGGTTATAAAAAGCTAGGCAGACAGGAAGACTTTACTAAAATCAAATCAATTTACAAAAAAGTTAATCACACATACATTTAATTATTTTCTTCTGTTTTGTCCTAAAATAATTAGGCCTAAAAAATGAATGGCTCATGCTTAAATGGATATAATAATGCTCATAATATTCAAATCTAATTTCTGACTTTTATCTCTGCTAGTTTTGTATACCAGATATGTTGACAGTTTTCTGTGTCATTATGTAGAGACAAAGGTCCTATGGGAGAATCCCAAATAGTCATAAGAATTCGGTGCTGTAGCTAATCTTCCCAAGAAGCCATGGCTTAATGAATATCTGCCATACCGGTGGACAGAGGTTTGGTCAGGACAGGCTCTATTCCTTGTGAAAAGGGAGGTAGGTATACTGCTTCTAAGGGAGAAATAGGCTTTGAAAAGGAAGTAATTAAAAGAACAAAAGAAAAAAATCAAGTATGGTAGAAAAGCAGGAGGAAAAAAGGAGTATGGTCTTTCTGAACAGGAGAGCTTGAGACGTACTGAGTCCAGGGGATGATTTAGTTTGTCTTCTGGTCAGAACATGAGGTGATGGGTTAGGGATTTTATTCCACAAGGTTTGGTTGGCCAACATTTTTAGGTCATATGTCACATTATCTAAGCGTCACAAACACTGCTTTGCATAAAGCAAACACCTTGTGTGTGTGGTGGGGGGGGACATAGCTAATCCAGAACTCAGAACAGATACCCTTCTTTTTTTTTTTTTTTTTTTTTGTGGCACCGGGGATTGAACTCACGACCTTGCACTTGCCAGGCAGGCGCTTAGGCCACTGAGCTAGATCCCCGGCCCTTGTGTTTTTGAGACAGGGTCTCACTATGCCGTTAAGGCTGGCCTTGAGCTCACTTTGTAGCCCAGGCTGGTCTCGAACTCACATGGATCCTCTTGTCTCAGCCTCCCGAGTGCTGGGATTACAGGCGTGAGCCACCATGCCCGGCTCAGATACCCTTCTTAATGACACTCACCACCTGTCTGGTCTGTCTCTAGGCCTCATACCAAATGTAAGACTAAGGAAAAGAGAACATATTTCTTACAGAAGAATATGAATCAATACATGCACAGATACACCTTTTTATTTTTTAACTGAGAGAGAAGCAAAGGTTGTGAAGGAAAGTGGAAAGCAGTAGCCAACTTCGCAAGTTTATCATATGCTAACTTTAATTTCAATTCTATACACACAAACATGAAGATATGTAATATGCATATCTAAGGACCAGGTAGCCAGTAGAATTTAGCAGAAACACTAATAATTCAATGTCTACATGGCGTTTCGGAAATAATCATACCTTTCAGAGCCGGGTGTGGTGGTGCATGCCTATTAATTCCAGCACTCAGGAGGCAGCAGAAGGATCACCACAAGTTTGAGGCCAGCCTGGGCTACATAGTGAATATAGCCCAGCCTGAACTGCACAGTGAGTCTTTGCCTCAAAAAACAAAAACAAAAACAAAACAAAAAAACTATACTTTTCAATGAGAAATTAGTAAAATAAGTGTAGAACTAATAAAAGATGTTAGAGATGACAAGGGCCATTTGAAAAAAAAATAAGTTTAAGCGTATATATGACTCTCCTGTTAGCTAATTATGTACTTATTCAGAAATTCAAAGGAAACACTGAAAAAAAAATCCAAGACCTATATGAAAGGCAAAATGTGAAATATTTGGGGCTAGGGGAATAGCTTAGTGGTAGAGCACTTGTGTAGAATGGGAGAGGCTCTAATTTCCACTATCTCCAAAAGAGAGAGAGAGAGAGAGAGAGAGGATATGAATGAATGAGATGAAATGTTTAAGCTACTTACATTATTACAATAAAATGCATAAAATACTCCTGAGACATAGCAGCCCAGTATTCCAATAGAAATTCCTGCATAATCTAATGCCATCCATCTTCGACAGGTTTTTTCTGACCGATGGCAAGAAAAAAGATGATAACCCACAGAGCAAAGCATACAGACCTATGGAAAATAAAAACAAATCTTAACGAGGTGAAACAAAAAGAAATCAAAGCAATTCATGCATGAGTGACGTCCCTCCCATTCAATCTATTGCTGAGATAGCCAATGCTGAGAACTGCCGTGTTCAGTGTGTATGTCAACACCTGTAATACGCAAGGCAGCAAACGCACAGCTTTCAAAATTAATCAAACGGCCTCATACTATACATTCTGTTCCTCCATTTGCTTTTCTCACCTAAAACTTTCTGTGTCCATATAAGATACACTGTAGAGTTTTCTTTTAAGTTCTAAGATAAACATGGCTTTATTTTTTCTATGAATAAATAATCATGAGTGATTTTATATGGTTGCAGTATTGAACAGCAAGCTAACATGATCCAATCAGTTGTTGTGACCACTGAAAAGGCTTCTCTGGCAGATTCCCTCCAGCCATAAAGCACCTGCTATGCGTCACTCACCGGGGGATACGAAGATGAAAACTCTACTCTCAAAGAGATTTTTGAGAAACAAGTGGACAAGAAGTGCTCTAAAAAGTCCTATAGAAGTGAGTGCACAGCATAATTAGAAAACAGAAGAGGAGCCGGGCGTGGTGGCTCACGCCTGTAATCCTAGCACTCGGGAGGCTGAGACAGGAGGATCGTTGTGAGTTCGAGACCAGCCTGGGCTACAAAGTGAGCTCAAGGCCAGCCTGAATGGCATAGTGAGACCCTGTCTCAAAAACAGGGCTGGGGATCTAGCTCAGCGGTCTAAGCACCTGCCTGTCAAGCGCAAGGTTGTGAGTTCAATCCCCGGAACAGAAGAGGGAAGGTACATGATGTGTGAGTGCATGTGGATGTCTAGGGGTGGCAGTGTGGGAGGAAAAACGCATCACAGAGGGGCTGCTGTCTGAGCTGGATCTTAAAAAGTTCAGCTGGCATTCATTAGGGACACAAAACTGGTGTTTACAGGTTTATTGGGGGTTGGGGAGTGTCCACAAAGAAAGGTACCACAATAAAAAGTACAGAACCATTGAAGAATGTCATCTGTCTTTCTTCATATACCTCCTGCACATGACAAAGTTTTAACTTCGGTTTGAATGGCCAGATATGATAGTACTGAAATTTGAAGACACCCTTCCAAAGACGTGGACTAGACAGGTCGAAGTAGAAGGTTACAGAAACAGCTCTGTGGAGCAAAGACAAGAGCTATACTAAGCCAGCGACAATGGAGGTGGAGAAATGGGGCAGTACACAATATGAAGTAGACCCAACTGATATTTTGTAAGTAACTGCTAAGTGGAAATCTAGCTATTTTACATTCTGTTCATTAAACACGCCTAACCAGTTCCCACAGACCTAACATCAACGTTCAATGGCAAAGTATTTAGTCATACTTTATTTCTTCATCCATCTTAAATCTTATTGGTCAGTGGCTTTTGGCTAATAAGCTAAAAATGGGACTTTATGGGCCTTATCAGATATAATTCTGAGTAGCTTGTTTTCTTGGATTATCCATGTGGTGAAGCGCCATAAGTCTGGAGAGTGTATGGTATACACTCTGACAGGGAAAGATCTCATTGTCACAGGGTTGGATGATACAAGATCCAGTCATGAAATAGGAAGTGACTTTTACTTTCTTCCATAAACTTTTTTGTTGGCTTGGATGTTGATATGAGTATATAGTATAGTAATAATAAAAAACTATAATAAAGCTCATTTCATTATGTAAAGGAAAGTAAAAGAGGACAGAGAAAAACTAAGACATCAAATGGAAATGTTAACAATTCTATGTTTTAAAAAAGTTAACCTATAGGGTGCCATGTTTAGAAAAAAGTGTGTTACCACTAGAATTCCTTAAAAGACAAAAACTAAAGTCTTGCAGATTGAGTATATTTCAGCTATAATAGAAAATTTCTTTCTATGGAGTATGTCACTCCACCGAGGTAGGCAGGTAATTACAGCATTACACCCTATATCTAAGCTCGCCGGCATGACAAAATACTTTCTAACTTTGCCACAGCCTATCTCTCCAGCCTTGCCTTTCTCCATTTTCCCAGGATTTAACCATAAAGGCTAACACCTGCAGGTCCAGAAAATGCTAAGCTCTTTTTTCTGAGCCTTTGCACAATTGTTTTTTTCTATCAGTGTTCTGCCTCACTCTCTCTTCTGTTGTCCTACATGAATGACTTGATTTTCACAGCATGTTGGTTCTGTTCAGCAATGTATAACTGCTGTCTAGTCTAGGGCCTGGAAATATGTAAGAGGTAATCAATAAGTATTGAACTGAATTATTAATCAATAACATGAACTGAACTTAGGGAAGGTCATTCTCAGGAGTCTATTCTTCAAAATAAATAACCTGTGAAAAGATTCAAAGCCCCTGACTTATATTCTACAACTCAGAATGTACTCTACTAATCTGGTTGGGAAGAAAGTACTAGCACATAGAATGGGTCTCTTACAAGTTAAATACAAACCAATATTAACATGGCTACCTGCTTCCCTAAGAATTTGGAAAACTTGGGTGAATAAGATATAACTTCATAAGAATAAAAAAAAAAGTGGTCTTTTTAAGCAGAGAAAATGTGTTCATTCATCCAGAGAAAGTTGTACAGCATGTAACAGAAAGATCCTAACTGTAATAGGAGAGTAGGATCTTAATGTCCACCTGAATAGTACCGGGCAGGCCACTTTAACACTTTGGGCCTGTTTCCTTGTGTGCAGTTATAATAATTATGTAACCTTTTTAATTTTACACACATTTTTAGGCCAAAATGGAAATCAATACGTATTCTCTGAACTAACATCATCTGTGGCAGGTGGCAAAAGGCAAAGGCCAGGCCTAAAGGTAGAGGAAAATACTAGAGATTCTCCAAGTAGATGACACCCACACAACTGACAGTGGAGTACAAACCAGTTTTTACTTAGTATTAACGATTATTAAGAACATCTTATGAGATAGGAGGATCACGAGACCATGTCCTGCCTGGCAACTTAGCAAAACCCTGTCTCCAAACAAAAAGTGAGCTGGGGATATACTTCTCAGTGGTAGTGCATCCCTGGGTACAGTCCCCAGTGCCACACATATACACACCACACAAAAAAGGAAAAGAGTATCTTAGTCTGTATTAGCATATATCTAAAAATGTAACTATAAAGCAATTGACTCATTTTCCTTATAAAACTGGAGATGGATTATAACAGACGTTTTGGTTCTGATCAGCACAAAAAGTAAATCTCAGAAACAGTATCATTTAAAAAGCATTAAATTTTTTTCTAATAACAAAAATACTGTATATTCTTTTCCTCAAATAAATTTAAATTTTATTCCAGTAACTGGAATTAAAAAAAAAAAGGGAAATGTTTTTGATGTGTTTCTTGATCTTTTAGGTCCAAAGTTTTAATTTGAATAAAATGATGGAGTCTGAAATTTCACGATGTGATGAAAACTTTCTCTGTGTGGTTGATTCACAGGTTCACCTCTCACACTGAGCAGCAGCCGGCTAACTGAAGGCAGGAAGGGTCTGTGTCTGTGAGGAGAAAGGGGATGGCAACTTTTCATTGATATTTTTGTTTGTGCCCCTTGTATTAAAAAAAAAATTAAAGAAGTCAACAGGACTGTGGCCCACATTTGTTTTCTGCTTTAAAATAATCCATTTGAAAGACTACACATGTAACTTTTAAGGGTGTTTTTACTGGTGCCTAAACAAACATACAAATGCCAATGAAACTAAACAATGGTAGAAAGGAATAGAAACAAAGTATTTAAAACCATGAAACTATAAAAGGATGAAAGGAAATTAACATTAAAACAACAGCAAAAGATCAACACAGTAAATAAGATGTAAAATAAAGGCAGTATGGAAATAATGAATGCAAAAATCACAGATATACTGTAATTAGGAAAAAGATAAGAAATCTTGCAAAACAGGTTTTAAGTAGGCACTAGTGATTTACTTGGCCAAAGTACAGCATACAGACATTATTGGCCAATGTTAATAGAAAAACAGACATGTCTAAAAAGATAAACAGGAATTAATTTTTTAAAAATATTTAAAACTTAGATTTCAAATATATTCTAATAATAACAACCAAATATATGTTAATAGATCTTTTTTAGGTGCTTATATTATGCGGCACCAGGGATCGAACTCATGACCTTGCACTTGCCTGACAGGTGCTTAAGCCACTGAGCTAGATCCCCGGCCCTAGGTGCTTATATTATGAAAGCAAACAGGCTAATATACAGTACATGTCACTGTGGGGCTCTTTGGAGCAGTGGGTCTAAAGTTAAGTCATCTGTCCATGCCTGTCTGACAAAAGTACTCTTTCCCAGTACTGGTGTTTGTGAAATGACTCACCTGGAAGCAGAAAAGACAAATAGAACAAATTACAAAATCTTCTCTGGATGCACTTGCCGAAGGTAACACAGATGTCATGTCATATATTCCCAGGGTGAAGAAGAGAAAGAAACCCAGCAAATGACTCCAGATGTTTACCGTCTCATTAGATAAAATAAACAAACTGGAAAGTAAACAAATATGCAACTCAGATTCACACTGGTTCACTGTTAACATTCAAAGGTTAGGGACAACTTTGGAGAATTACCTAACACTTTCCAATTTAAGGACTTCACTCTATTTGTGCCTTTTTAAGTTTGTCGTAACAATTATTTAAGTTTTGCCACATCACCAATCCTGGGTTAATAGAGCTTTTACTGTGCTCAATTTTATTATATACTTTCTTCCTTCAATTAAGTTATTTACATATAAATTTCACTACAGCCCCTGCCTAATACTTTCCTGATCATCTTTAGGGTACCATTTTTCTAAGCAAAGTATCATGTTCAGATTATTTGCTAAATGTATACAGAAATGAGTGTGCAGATAAAAATTGGATCTTAGCTAGAACACTGTTGATAATAGGTATATGAAAAGCTGCTCAGTGCAAAGTTAGGAACAAAGTGTAAATATTGTTTTAACCATTTAACAAACACAGTTAAATGGTTTCCACGTAGTTTCCATGGAGTATGAGTTTATCTTCTTTAGGAATGATGGGAGGCTACTTTTAATATGGTTCTACTTTGTTTTAATTCCTGGACTATGTCGTTTTAGTAGCACATGTTGGTGGAGGAGTACACCATACCCACTAGACATGAAGAAGCTAGTGTTGACCCCCGCCCCTGCCCGGGGCCACAAAGTAGCTCTGCAATCATGAGTAAGTCATGTAACCTCTCCGGGCTTCAGGTTCTTCATCTGTAAAATAAAGTAGCTGGATCAGATACTGCTGCAACTTCCAGGTACTTTCTTAATTTTGTGCAATGGTTTTCAGATGTGGAGAGTGCTCATCTGATTTATAGGAAGATGATGTCATGACTAAAGATTAAAATATCCTTGTATTTGTTTAGCAAAAACTAATCTTTTTGCTTACAGTAAGGTTTTGATGGTCATTGATTCAGAAACCGTTATCAGTAAGCACTAATGCATAACTCTAAGCTGAATATGCAGCAGCCACCGTGGTTCTAATTTTCCAATTTTTGTAAGTGATAAACACAGCAAGGTCTCAATCAAATGATCAAGAATAAAGTTAATCTTGTGTCACAAAACTCAAAGTTTATTTTATACAACATCAAGTACAAAAATCAGTTATAAAGGGGAGGGTGCAGAAATGCTCCAGAAAACATCTAACTATAGGATTGTTTTTGATAATAGTACTATACTCTGCCTGCTCCTTTAGAACTTTTCATTTGTGAAACCCAGTGTAACCTGATTATTGGAACACAACTTCCCCATGTTCCAGCTATTAAAGTATTGGCAAAACTATTAGAATATATAAAATCTTCCTTTGTTTCCAAAATCTGGCTTGATCACTCTTGAAAGCTGAAAGAAAAGACAGCAAAGGCGGAAACTGGAAAAGATATAGCATGCAGGAAAGCACCTGGAAAACTATACCCAATAAAAGATCTACTCTTATTGTATGAAAAGACACTCCATACTCTTTGGTCTTGAAAACAATAATCATCTTCATCACCATCATTGGTTCAAAATCATTGATAACTGCAATTGTTTATTGAGTGCTTATTCAGTACCAGGCCCTGTATAGTATTTTATATAAGTAATCTCATCTGATACTATTCGTTAAATCAGACATTGTAATGACCTTAATTTTTATAAGGGAAAAAAACAAGACTCAAAGAGGTTAACTGTTCCACAAGGTCCTTCAGTTACTAAGCGGAAGAGTTGAATATTCAAATCTTTTTGAATAATAATCTTTTTTCAATAACTTAAGATCTAATGCTTTATAACTCACTTCTCATGCCATGTGATTTAGAAAGCAGAGGTCCACTGCAAGGTGGGTATAACACAACTAAGGCAATTCACTGCGTGCCCAATCCCTGATAACTCCACACACACAGAAGGGCCCCGTTCTGATTTCTTGTATTACTCGTGCACAGGAGGCACTGAAGAGTGAAGTAGTAATTAGGATTCAGATTGTGATGTTCTGTTGGCCAATCATGCAAGCCACGGGGATGGACAGTGATTTCTGCCTTATGACTGCATGTCACAAGGCAGGACAAAAAGAAATAAAGATGAGGAAAGGCCATGCTGGAAAGAAAATCAAGAATCAGGCACGCGGACGCTGCCTGAGTGGTTGAAAACGCACATTCCAGGAGTGCGATTTGCTACGACGGTGACCTGGAGCTATCTGTGTCTTAATTCTCCTGAGTGGGGCTCTGTATTTTAGTACACACAGTGAGTTCTGACAGAAAGTTATTCTACAGTAGAAGAACAATTTTTCAGATCTGTTTTTTAAACACAGGCTTTCGAAGGAATCTGGTTTTAAAATTTTAGAACAAAAAAAGAAATTCCTTTCTTAGAGATCTTCTAAGGTGCCACAGCGGAGGCTGGGTACCCGTTACAGCTCTCTTTTGCTACAGCGTTTTTCCTACACAGCATTTTCCACAGTGGCTGTTATGTAATATGTAATTATCTTTTTAATGTTTGTCACCCAGGCTAAACCGTAGCACCTGCATGAGAACAAGGGCCATGCCTGCTCTTTTCTGCAGGATCTAGTACAACGCCTAGTGCCTAGCAGGGGCTTCCTAAGGACCTGTTAAATGAATGAATCGGGGCTTTTTAAATATATACCTATGGCAATGTGAACTGTTTCATTTAGTTGGCCCAAAGCACCCAAATTCCCACAGGGCTGCTATGAACACAAACAAAGCTGAGCTGCGCACAGGGCAAGTAATGATCAAACACTGCCAGTGGGGTCGATTCCAACGTGTATCCCAGTGGGCAGCAGAGGAATAAAGGATGCAAAAGCACTACGTAAACGTCAGAGCCCAAGGAGAGCTGGCAATTAAGATCACTGTTACTGTCACGATTATTTTGCGGGTCAAGCGTGCCGGAGGGGAGACAGGCGGAGGAGACGAAAGGACGAAAGGAGGCGAAGGAACGGAGGGCGCGGGCGAAGCGGAGCGCGGCGGGGGGCGAGGCAGAAGGGCGCCGGGCCGAGCGGCCGGACCGTACCTTTTGATGCAGAGCCTGGAGGGCAGGTAGGCTCGGTAGCCGTCGGTGATGTACGGGTTGTCCTTGAGGGACACCGGGATCTGCTCGTAGGTGTAGAGGCGGATGCCGCGGGGCACCAGGACCGGCCAGTACTGATAGCTGCCCAGCTCGATGTAGTGTGCGCTCTTCAGCAGTTTCTGATGCATCTTTCCCGGCCACCGCGGCTCCCGCCGGGAGCCCGCCCAGGCCCCGCCTCCCCGGGGAGGGGGCTTCGCCGCGGAGCCCCCGCCCCGGAGCCCGCGGACGCCTGGCAAGGACGCGCGGCCGCTCAGCCCGGCCCGGGCCGGCTCACAAACCGGCCGTCGCCGACTTCAGCGCCCGGGGCCACAGCGGCGTCGGCCCTCTGTGACGTCAGCACGCCGCGCGGCCTCGCCCCCGGGACCTGCCAGCTTCACGCATGCGCACATCGACTGAGCGCCGCGTCGCCTCGGCGTGGTCTTTCCCGCGGACTAGGATCTGGGAGCGCTGTTGGCGCGGGACGCTGCAAGTAGTGTTTTTCTCTTTCTCCTCTTAATTAGAGACTGCACTTGCTACAGTCTGAAATATCGAGAGGAAGAGAGGTAACAGAAAAATGATGACTAAAGTTAACTCACAACCGCTCGCTTTCTTCTTGGAACCGCACACTTAGAAGGGAACTTCGAGGTTTTTCTAATCTACAGCCATATGTATTTATTTTGTTAATATTGGTATATTAGTATAATATTGTGCCATAAAACAGTTGCGTTCATCTTGGGGAATTGACACAGGTACATATCACATCTTGATCATTTTTCTTTTCTTTCCCCGGATCTCTTTTCCAGCTCCATAGAGCCTACCTCCCTGTTTCCTACCACCTCTCTTATTTTGCTGTTCGCATAATGCATATTTCCTCATAGTAGAGAATCTATACATTAGTTAACCTAGTATGTTTTCTTTCACTTAGCATTATGATCTCGAGAACCGTCCATTTCCCCATAAATGACTCGAACGCACCCTTTTTGACTACACTCGGTTCTTAGAGCTGTTGGTGATAGAGGAGGCCTGAGGCGCCTGGAAGGTAAACCAGAAGCCAGCGCTGCAGAACCAGAAAGCAAGGCCCTGCATGTGCAAAACACAGACACCCTTGTATGTTCTTCCAGGTGTGAAGTGGGCCCCTCCTCACCATGAAACCAACTGGAGATATGGTGATGTGGCAAGGGCTGTCATCCAAATTCCATCTTGCCAGGGTTGCAGGGGCAAAAAAGGGTACATGGGATTCCTGGGGAGGATCACATTAATAAACTCACGTTACACTTAGAAAAGTGCCAGGCATGTTGTCAGCACTCAACCAATGTCAATTACATAGAGTTCAAGGAAAGCTAAGATTAGTAGAGAAAACTGGAATAACAAATTGAGATATAGTCTAAGTGGACTTAAATTCCATTTAAAGGAAGAAAAAGTTATTCTATAAGAGTTTAAAAAATAATATTTAAGATCTTACCACGTGCCTAGTACTATCTTTGCTGAAGGTTTCTGTATATAGGAGTATACTGCTTCCTAGTGGAAGATCATGTTTGAGCATTATGGGAGGTGACTTCTGCATGTATACTTACAGATATCATATGATACTATGTTGTGGTCACCACTGACCCAAAGGAAAATCGGTGGCCCATGAGATGTCCAAACACAAATTCCCTTAAAGAATAATAGTAATTAGTTTGACCAATCAGGGTCTTTCTTGAGACTTTGAAGTGGAAGAGAATCTGTAGGTTAGTGTATGAAACAAGTGGGAAAATGCCCAGAGATAATATTAAGTATGAAGTAGCTGAGCTGTGGTAATGGTGGGATACTAAAGAAGTAAAAATTAAAGCAGTCTGATCACAAATGTACCCATGAAGCCTGTTGCAACATACTCCTGGATTGATTTCAATAATTTAAAACCCATTTCAGCTTTCTCTAGTCCATTTAACTTTAAGCTCTCCTTAAGAGAAAGGAAAAAACAAAAACAAAAACAAAAAAAAAAAAACTAAGCACTGTTTAACACCAGGCATTTAAAACCATATATGAAATTCATGGATCAATATGAAAAGACAGACACAGCAACAATCTATGCCTGAATTTTAGAGTGAGAAAGAGGTCTGTAAGTAAAAATGTGTTAAACATGGAAAGAGCTCTTCTCCTCAGACAAGAGAAGCAAGAGTAGCACTGCTTTGGGGCCACTTCTGTAGATGGTAGCATGAAGGTGAGAGGGCATAACCTCCACAGGAAACTCAATGAGGCACTTAGAGGGCTCTGGGTATTTAGTCATAGTGCTTGACAAAAGTCCTAATGAAGGAGTAACACAAGGTGTGGCACCGGGTAGTACTCTAGTACCAGTTGACAAATAAGGATCTACAGTGGCATCTGGCAGAAGACCTTCGTCCCTCTTGAAATGGCAGCATGAGGAACTGAACACCCTATAAGAGATGATAGGAAAATGGCAGCACCGTACGATGCATACCTGTGAGACATCTGGGCTTTGGGTATACTTCAGGTGGTAGTGGGGTCAGAGGAATTCTTGAGCTGAAAGGCTTCTTCCCCACGTGGAAGCATCTGCCAGATATATCTGGAGTTTTCATGCTGTGAGCAGTAAATGTCACATAAGCATATGAAGACTGTGGAAACTTCACTGTGCCTCATTTTATAGGATGATTTTCAGTGACACTGGTTGGAAAGACGTGGGGGCTGGGTGCAGGATTTGAGAAAGATATCTCCCTCCCTCCTTTTTGTTATCATTTTACTTTTTATATAACTGACAATATTGGAGTAGTACTTCTGGGTGTTAAAATATACTCAATATTAGAACTTTACATTTATTTAATTCCATGTTCCAGTCATTTTCCTAAACGCTTAGGAAAAAAAGGTGAATAAGACATCTTTTGGACAGTCATCTTTCTAGGTCTCAGCAGTGCTCACTTTTTGATCACTTTCTTGTGAAATTCTTTTTTCTAAACTTTTGGAACCACTTTCTAAGTGTGATTTTCCCTTATCTCTCTGGCCTTTCCACCCAAGGGACTTTGATAGGTGGTGTTTCTCCTAGGAATTAATTTCTTTTCTTTTCTTTTCTTTTCTTTTCTTTTCTTTTCTTTTCTTTTCTTT
>RJWT010002330.1:0-41511 GCA_004365215.1 Cuniculus paca | reverse complement strand
TTTTGCTTTTTTCAATCTGTTTTGTTTTGTTTTGTCCTATTTTCTTTAAAATAAAAAAAATTCAAAAAAAAAAAAAGAAACAAGATCCATCAATATGCTGTATACAAGAAACACATTTAACTCAAAGGAAACTCATAGACTGAAAGTCAAAGGAGAGAAAACAATACTCCATGTGACAGGAAACCAGAAAAAAGCAGGGATAGCTTGTCCATTGACTGCAGAATGGGATAAGGAAGATACAGTATTTTGATACGATGGAAAGCTACTCAGCTATAAAGAAGGATAATCACAAGGCTCTTGTAGGTAAATCCATGCAATTTGAGATCATGCTTATGGGTGAAATGGTTTGGACTTACATGGGGGGGGTCATTTTATCTCCTAGTGTAAAAAACTGAAAGAGTTAGTGGTATCAAAAATGTACAGTACATATTATGAAATTGATAAGGGAGGAAATATCTAAAAAGGGAAGGTGGCAACCATTGTAAATTTCCTATTACCTCATTTTGAATTCCAGTATTGTTTACACAGTTTTGTTAGGCTTGCTTTTATTCAGCCTTGTTCTGTTTGATTTTACTGAGTGTGACGGTATGGGCAGCTATTTTGAAGATAATGGGAAGTATTATGGTAATCATTGTTGATTTTCTATTATCTAGTTTTGCTTTCATTGTTTTGTTTTGATTGGTTTTATTCTGTTTTGTTTTGTTTAGTTTGATTTTATTATGCCTGATGGTAAGGACAGGAATTTTGAAGAAAACAAGATACATTATGGTACCCATTGTTGATTTTCTGTTTTGTTTTCAAGTTTTGTATCACTTTCGTTGTTCTGTTCTGATTAGCTTTATTCTGTTTTGTTTGGTTTAGTTTTATTCTCTTTAAAATAAAAAAAAAGGTTTCAGGAAAAAAGGGATGAACGTTGTATCTTCAGTCTAGCTAGAAAAAGTCCAAAACTTCAAGTGAGGGACTAAAGTTAGTGTAACAAGATACAGATTGATGGGAATATTATTTAAACTTATTAGTGTTGACAAACAACTGAAAAATTCGATTATATGATATTCCAAGAAAATAGAGGGTTGGAGGCATATGATAATTAAATCTTTACTTTCATGAGAATGTGCCAATAAATAGAATTAGGATTTAGAAATATTAGCATATATTGTTCAATTATATAAGTAACCAAAAAAATAAACTTAGCAGAAGAAGCTGTAAGAGGCCTTATCTGAAAATGGTCAGAAAGTTGTCAGATTTTTATCACGAGATCTCTGGTATTGTTTGTTACTTATACATATACTATTTGAGAGGATATAATTATTAAAGATAGGTCATAGGGCAAAAGACAAAAAAAAACTAAGTTGGAAAAGGGGAGACTATCTTACACAGGCAGACAAGGTGCTGAAGTCAGCTTCCATTAATTTCACTCACTGTGTAGGCCATGACTTCCTACCTGTGAAAAGTAATGACAACCTACTGTCAAAGAGCCTGCCAGCAAGGTTTGTGTTCTCTTCTAAAGACGTTAGTATTATCTGTTTTCTGAGTTGCTTGATTTGGAGTTAGAAGATACTGGAGAGAGGCAACTGACATCTCTCTAAATAAGTACTCTGAGGGCAAAGCTGTCTCATACTTCTCTCCCTGTTATGCAGAGAACATGTGGCAAGTGCCTAATACCAGTTAATTGTCTTATTTCTTATTTTAGTGATAAAAATCTTCTGCTTGTTTAATTTCAGAGTCTTTGCCCAATAAAAAAAGCAGTGCTAAAAAAAAAAAAAAGCAGTGCTTGTTAATTCCAAAGTGAATTCAATCTCAAATGAGAAAGTTTATAGTAAAAACAAAAGACAGGAGTAAGAAATCAAAACCCCTTTTATTATAGCTGATATGTTTTTTCCCTCTGTGTCATTTTTATGAGAATATATTCAGCCAAGTTCACACATTAACTTCAGAAGCAAAGCAGGAGACAGGCACTGTGTGTCTGTCTGCTGGTTTGTGTGCACATGCACATATGTGTGCATGTTTTCCCTTTGGCCAGAAGACACAGCTTCAAACAACCATTTTATTATTTTCCCCCTTCAAAGTTAATTTATTGCCTGGAAAAGAGCTAAAGAAGTTCCTGAAGATGATCTCAGACTGTGCTCCCTTTGCCAAATAACTATCCTTAATTATAACATCATACCCATTGGACATGGATGAAAAGAACAAGCAATGACTCTGTGGTACAGCTATACTCCATGACACAATTACCACATTTGTCTCACAGTGGCAACACTTCAGCAGCATGAGAGTAGTATTTCTACACACTGAATTTAGTTTAGGTACCAGACATGCACCTAGAAAGTCTCTGAGCTAAAACCACACAAATGTGAATGATCACTATCAGGAAACCACAAAATGAAAGAGTTTCTTTATTATGGACCCCATTTTGAAGATGTGAATGAAGGTTCATGGAGAAGAATATTACAAATATGTAAAAATCTTGTCCTAGCACCAAGGTATCAGTAGTAGAATTCACTTCTTGGCTGACTGTGGTGCCTTTCAGCAAGGAACTAAAAAGAGGATTTTTGTTGGTTATATTCCTATTTTTTATTGACATGGCATGGCACCTTGGGGAGAAATTACATAAAGGTGTGAAAAAGTTTTTGTATCTATGTATCTGCAAAAAGACACTAAGGGAATAATAAAGGTAGAAAATCATAGTCTTTACAGTTAGGGGGAACTTCACAAGAGCAGTCCCAATGAGCAGATATTGGTGAAAGGAACTAACACTCCTGGTCGGTCACCCTTCCCAGAATGGTTTAGGGTCTTCTCTATGGTTCATCAATGCCTCATTATGTCTCTAATACTGCACTCAGTACATTATATTTATGTTTAATTGCCTTTTACCACTTATGATTGAGTGTGTCTCATTCATCTTTTGCATCTTCTACAACCAGCAGTGTTCCTGAAACTAAGGAACCTCTCAATATATGTTGGATAAATATTCTTTGATTTTAATCAAATTAAAATCTGCCAAAATGATAGACAGTTCTCTGGAGTTATTATTATTTGGACATTTAATAAACAGGCTCTGTAAATTTTACAACACATAGGTTAAAAAATTATGATATGAAAACAAGCAATCTCTGACCTAAACCAGTTCCTGCATAATACTTAAATCTACTGATTTGATTCATTCACTGACTAAGCATCAGTGCTTAGGCCAGGTCCTCTGCTAGTTTCTTGGGATGCAACATAAGCAAGATATAGTCCTGCCTTGGGAGACACAAACAGATAAATAAGAAGGACATTATAGTAGTTATGGGATAACTCTATACGTGTTTTTGTCATATGTAGTATGTTAGAAATTTGGTAACAGCTCAAAGAGATGGGAATTGTAAATAGACTGACAATTCCACCCACCAAAGAATAGACAAATTAAAAAACTAAAATAAATTGGTGGTATATCTAACACTACAACAAACCATCAACCACTTCACTTGTAACCTAACTGAACTCTTACAACACTTTTCTCAGAGGAAACCTACTTTGGCTTTTCCATGGCTCTTGCTAATCAGCAAATCTGTCCTTACTAAAAGAGCCATTTGCAAATGTCTGCTGAGGTCACAGCCTGTTCCAGGGACCCTTTAGCTAGATATACAGAAGTGAGGAAATATAAAAAGTCCCTCCTTTTCATTCTATTTGGGAAATAGACAAAAATCAATAAATACAGAATCATGAACTCAGAAAAAGCGCTAGGGAGTTCATAAGGAAGATGCTTTGTTAGACAATGGCAGATGCTGGAGAGATGATAGGGCCAGATTATGCAGGGTAATGTAGATCATGCTAAAAATATTGGATTTTATTCTTAGTAAAATCTCTGGAAGGATTTTAAGCAAGAGAAATTTATAGCCCAATTTATATTTTGAAAAAGATTATGCTGTTTTGAGAAGAATAAAAGAAAAAGCAAGACTATCAAGATATTACTGTGGAGGTAAAGAAAATGAGTGGATGGGATATCTCTTTAGGGGGCTGAATCTACAGGATTACCAACAGATTAAGAGAAAGGGAAAAATCAATAATAACTCCCAGTTCTGATTTAAGCATTGAATGTATCATAATTCCATCTATGGTCCTAGGGAAGATGAGGAGGTGAAGGTTTCATCTCTGGACATGTGGAGCATGAGGTGCTGGTGAATGAGCTAAGAGAAGATGCCAAGAGACAACTGAATAACTGAGATTAAAGATGGGCACTTTGAGGTGTTTAGTATATAGCTGCTATTTAAGATCACAGATGCAGGCAACCACTTCACAGAAGCATTGAGAGAGAAAAGAAGGCCTCAGGCCCTAACACTTCAGGAAAGGTAGAGGAGCTATTGGAGAACAAAGAAGCTAAGGTGGAGAAGTAGGAGTAGAAAGAGGAAAACGAAGATGAAGTGGAAAGGTATAGGTATAACTGAGTAGGATAAAGTGAATGGAATCTGTTCAGTAGTGACAACCTAGCCAATGAGTGTAAAACAGTAACTAAAAATGACAGAATAAGGGCCAGGGATTTAGCCCAGTGGCCTAAGCGCCTGCCTGGCAAGCACAAGGTCGTGAGTTTGATCCCCAGTGCTGCCAAAAAAAAAAAAAAAAACAAATAAATGACAGAATAAGATAAGATTCAAGAGTGAAAAACAATGATGATTTTACCAAGAGGAATTCAACTTCTTCCAAGTAATTCAGTAAACTCTATGTATCTATAGAATATATCTATGCAGTAGGTAAAATGTATATAGTGGTAAATCTTACATTTAAGGATTTTTTCTGTTTTCTTCTAAGGAAAAGAGACAAAAAAATTAAACATTCTAGAATATGAGGTTGGCCATTGCTGGTCATAATAGAAGTTTTCCCAAAGGACTTATATTTTGCTAATTTAAAATTATACATATTTAGATTTTACTCTAATTATGGTTTGGGCCTTAATTCATAGTTTCAAATAGAAATTCTATTTGAAGAACATGAAAAAATGTTGCAGAATTATTAAATTCTGTAAAATTAAATGGTATGAAACCTTTCATGTAAATGGAAGAACTGCTTTTTTTTATTCTGAGAAATAGGCTATAATTTTCTAATATAAAGCAGGTGCACATTATCTTAAGAAAATCTAATGGATTTTATTAATCTCACATTACTATTAAAATATTAAAAGATAATCGCATTTTACTTTAGCATGGTCTTGGACCTATGTTCTAGGTTTATAATTATTCTATTTATTCAGCTACTTAAACTATCTGATTCAAGGAATTATTTATCATTCAATAGTATATAAACCAAAGAATGATAAAATCTGCTTCCACAAGTGACTTTTTCCACACTATCAAACAGAGAAGAGCAACTACTTTAATGCAAACTAAGCAAATGTTTTAAAATTGTGTTGTTTCCCTTTAATAAACAGTTTGAGTTAATCAAGTATATCTCATTACTCTGTAATGCATCTCAATACATTAACACTGCAAATGTAATAAAAGACAGTATGCATCTTCAAATTCTTCTTGTCAAATTTTAAGAGATACCGATCAACCAAACACCCAGCTAATAGTCATGGGACTGCTGTTTTAATTAGCTGGTGATATTTCTGACTAAGATTCTCAGATGATGAAACTGTTTTTCCTTGTATTGAACCGGCTTGGCCCAGACTAGCCTGTCCCGCAGTGACATGTATATTGAATACAAATCAGACAGCACAGCTTTAAATCTGTGTTGCAGCTCTCATTTCCAATTCGAGAACTGTACTATAATCATAAGCTTCTGGCGGATGAAAGGAAATCAGCTCTCTGAATATTAGCTAATGCCACATTTGCAAGTCCTGAAGAGATCTGTGCTGTTAAAAAAAATAGATCATTTCGCGTGAACCTATATATATGAATTGCTTTGTACTGCTCAACTGATAGAAGCAATGCCTGTGCTGGGATTAAACCCTTTTCATCATAAAACCTCATCTGGTTCGGAGTCCAAGTCCATCAAACCTTTTTCCTTTAAAGTCCCGCCTTTGATTCTACATCAATTTATTCAAACCGCAGCTGGGTGGCTAAAAACGAAAGGACAGCATCATTTAAACCAACCATGTTCCCAACTTGAAAGAAGGGCTATAATTAAAAAAATGGGCATAAAAGAATGGAAATGGGATAATATTTTTTAATGGTAGTTCAAAGGCCGACAGATGTCAGAGCCTTTGAAGATGTCAGTACACTGAGCAAGAAGTTGCCATAAAAGAGCTTGCCTGAGAGGTGAAGCAGCTTTTTAATGGCTGAAAAACCCTTGCAGACACATCCTTGTGTTTTTAATTTGTCAGTTTCTGCAGTATTTTCAGATTAATGACACATGATTATAACTGCATAGCAGACATATTTTTATACTTGCTTAAATGAATAGTTTATTTCACATTCTTTTAGAACTAGATAAGAATAGGGACACTTTCCTAGGAAGTCCAAAACTATTCTGATTGCTTCACATATTTATGCTAATTTTGTGGAACTGGCGCAATTCAGAGTTACTATATGTTGCCAGCTTTTGTTCTTTAATCGTCTGATTGCTAGAAACATTACAATTCACATGTGGTAGTTAGAATGTGATTCACTACAGTCTCATTCTTTTCCTGTACATGGAACAATATGTGCCTAAATAATTAATTTGTGCACCGAGTCATGTCAAACCCAATTAATGTTTGAAAACATTCCTAAGCACAATCTAAACAACCATGGGCAGCCATAAGGTTTAGAAGAGAAAGAGTTGCATGGCATAGAAAAATCGCAGCTATAACTACGATATGACATTAATGCCTAATCAAAAAGAAAGAGCTGTAATACTGAGTGTAAAATGCTGGGGGACACTATACTAAGATTTGAGAGGGCAGCTTGGAGTGTTTGCCCTTCTAAATAGTTCTGACATGTCAATTTGATTTGTTCTGTGAAATTACCCTAACAATATTCATGAATGTTAACCACATGTCTTTAGTGAGTAGCAGCAAAGAAAAAAAGGGCTTTCCCACCAATGGGTATGCCTATAATTTATATCCATGATGAGGTACGGGGTAAAGATAGTTCATGGGCTGTGAAGTCAAATAAATTTGGACTCAAATCCTAGCCTTTCCCTTAAAAGATACATAGCTTGGGTCTGCCTTCTCCTCTACAAAAACCGAGGTAACATGCAACTCATCCCAGAAAGCAAGTGAAAGTATCTAGCACATAACAGGTGCTCAATTCCTTTTCCAAAACTGAATGATACAGAGAAAAGTTAAAACTAGACTATTTCTAATTGAAAATAGTTATACTTCTATATACAGCTAAATCAAATTTTAATCAAAATAATCATTCCTTTATAAGTAGATATTGAAATTTCCCACTGTTTGAAGACCAGTAGCTTGTAAATATGGCTCCTTCCACGCACTGCAATCTTACATGGTCATGGCTGGTCAAACTTTTAAGCACACACCTGACTCTTGCTTGCTTCTGACAGCTAATTTTAGCCCAACCTGCAAGGACACCCATGGAGGCAACTCAGTAGATGGGGTACTGGGGCTAGGACTGGCATGTAGGAGAGGTAACAGCGTCCTCAAACATGCCCAGGCAACAAACCTGGGAAATAGCAGGAATAAGCAGCACCCCAGCACCCCAGAGACGGAAGATTTTAGGAAGCAAGAGATCTTCACCTTGGTCCTAAAGAAGCTGACTGGCCATCCTCCACCTGCCCTCCAGGGTGTCTATGAGGACAGGAGCATCCTGAAATGGGGAGGGCCTATTTCTTCTTTCAGGTCACTAAGTGACTGCATGTTTAGCACCACTAACCCTAGGAACAACATCAAAGCAAGCCATGTGTGCTTTAAGCATCTTCCTAGCTACTTGTCTATATTTCCCAAATGTCTCCCTGCCACCCATGTGTCTAAGTCTTCTGACTACAGTTCCTGTATGGTACCCAAGAGGAAGTTATCTTCCTGCAATATCCCTCTTCCTTCTTTTATTCTCTTTGCATCTATCAAAATTCAATTTCTCTGTTGTAATCAATTTACACCTGATAAAAACAATATAACTGGAAGCAATTTCACAATACAGTCTCTATGATAGTTATTTTTCTCTTCTTCAGTTCAGTGTTGTACAGATCTTTACTTCCATGAGGATTTTTCTAGCTCCTGTCACATATGGTTTTTTGAATTGGAATAAAGGGCAGATAACAATAATTATCTCATATTGCTTCACCCACTTGCTAAAACACCTAACAAAGACTTTTCCTAGTATGTGACATTCTTTTTTGTGCATTTGTTTGTTTTTAAGTATATGTTTTAGCTGGGCGTGGTGGCTCACGCCTGTAATCCCAGCACTCGGGAGGCAGAGACAGGAGGATCGTTTTGAGTTCGAGACCAGCCTGGGCTACAAAGTGAGCTCAAGGCCAGTCTGAACAGCATAGTGAGATCCTGCCTCAAAAAGACAAGGGCCAGGGATCTAGTTCAGTGTCCTAAGCGCCTGCCTGGCAAGTGCGAGGTCATGAGTTCAATCCCCGGTGCTGCAGAAAACAAACAAATAAATATGTTTTTTAATTAGTACATGTTTGCAGTACATGCATTTTACAATCACCTTGGGAAGTGGGATCATGTATATAATACAACTTGTTTCTTTTTTTAAAATTCCCTCCTTCCTCCCTCCTCCTTTAACTCCCCTTTCCCCATTTTCATTCTTGTCAATAGTATTAATCTTAGCTTATGTTTCTGGCATAAAATGTTTACATTCATTGAGGTTATTAGGTCCTATATGGTATATCTTTATTCTACGTATTTCCCTTTCCCCTCCCCCTCCCCCTCATCCTTGATTTCTTAGGCCCCTTCTCATTTGCAAGAGATTCATCCCCATGTGTCTTTCTAGCCCTCCTTTATTAGTCTCTTTGTTTGTGCTTTGCCTTACTCGAATGAGAGATACTGTATTGTATTTAAGCTTGTGTGTCTGGTTTATTTCACTCAACATAATATTTTCCAGATGCATCCATTTTCCTATAAAAATCTCAAATTTGTCCTTAATAGTTGAGTAGTATTCCATTATGTATAAATACCACATTTTCTTTATCCAACACTCTATTAATAGTACCTGACCTTTTTAAAACTCTCTCTGGACCTAAGGGCTTCTGTTCTTAGAGTACCAGTGGGACTGAAAGTGCTGGGCTGGGTGTGTAGTTGATCCTCTCCATATAAATAAATGCACCTACCTGCAAATCATGTCTAACTTGGTCATTAGTGGTCCAGCTTGTTTCATTCAACTGGGTCTCACCTTTTCAATCTCTTCCATTGACTTCCTGATCTTAAATTTTATCTCCAACTGCAGAATTATGTAAGGTAGTATCTGTCAGTCTTCATAGTCTGTTGTTAATCTGGCACAGTAGTCTATTTCTGTCATACAATTTGAAAAAAATAAACTAACACTGACAGGGTTATTAAAAAAATATTTTCCCAGGCTGGAGGCATGGCTCAGTGATAGAACACTCACCTAGCATGCACAAGGCCCAGAATTCAATCTCTCCTGAAAAAATGAAAACTCAAAAATATTTTCCATGTTAAATTCTCACAACATTCCTTATTTCTAATGGCAAAGGAGATCTATCTTTTGAACTCTAGTTCCATATTTCCACTCCTTCAAGTGGCATGAACATCTCAGTGTTTTGTGGCACCACAAGCCACAGGTCTGGGTCTAATACTCTCCCTCAGTGCCCTATCAGTTTTCTCTACTGCCACTGCCTTGGCTAGAGCTTTCATCATCTCTCTAGAAAGGCTGACTAGCACTCAGCCTTTATCTCACAGCCAGTGAAAATCAGTTCCTGGCACAGAATAGGCAGCTAAGAAATCTTAATGGAGCTGGGTGGTGTGGTGCATGCCTATAAACCTAGCACTCTGAAAGTCTGAGGCAGGAGGACCACAAGTTTAAGCCCAATCTGGTCAATTTAGCAACTCAGCAAGATCGTGTCTCAAGAAATTAAAAAATGGGGCTGGAGGTGTAGCCCAAAGTGGAAAAAAATCTTAATGAAATAAAATAATCAAGTAGATATCACAGTGAAATTCTACTTACATAATTCTGCCTAATGTTTAGATAGAAAAACTTACTTAAAAATAAATTTGAATTATATATCATTTGAAGAGTTATGAAGTTTTAAAATCACAGTTTTATGTATCAATATCCATCTGGAACAAAGAGATTTCAAAGAGTTATCTACATAGTTAATAATAATTATGTACCCTGAGTTATTTTTTTTAAAGTACTACTATTATGACAATAGATGGTGATTTTTTATTACATATTACTAGGAAGAGTTACAGAGGTAAAAGAACAAGAGTACATTTCCATGTTTTGCTCAAATCTGAAACACTATTTGCACAGTTGGACTGACTTCAATAGACAGGCTGAGAACACACAGTACCTCTTGAACTCATGGTTTTTGTCTAGTGACAGCTTCAGCAGTAATCTTTGAGTAACTGAAGAGTAAAAAGTTCTCAACTCTCCCACTCTACTCTTTTTTCTTTTTTTCTTTTTTTTGTGGCACTGGGGATTGAACTCACGACCTTGCGCTTGCCGGGCAGGCGCTTAGACTGCTGAGCTAGATCCCCAGCCCTGTTTTTGAGACAGGGTCTCACTATGCTATTCAGGCTGGCCTTGAGCTCACTTTGTAGCCCAGGCTGGTCTCGAACTCACAATGATCCGCCTGTCTCAGCCTCCCGAGTGCTGGGATTAAAGGCGTGAGCCACCACGCCGGGCTCCCACTCTACTCTTGCTGCACATGCAACATCTGGATATTTGGAGTATCCTATACTTTCCCCAACAAGTGAAGATAACATTTATATTTCAAACAATTAGCTTTACCAAAAACATTAGTAAACACACGCATTTTGCATAACAACAAGAACATTAACAAATACAGATTTAAGAATAAAAGATAAGCTAATCACTAACCTCACTTTAGTTTTCTCAAAGACTTGGAACTTACAAGTCTTGCTACTATTATATTTCCCTATTCTGAGCTGCTGGGCCTGACTAGACTGTTGGTTCCTGGTTCAATGAAAGGTCCTCTGCCCCACAGAGCCCTGGTGCTAGTGGGAGAACACTTCCTACCAAAATTGATGCTAGATTGCAGTTGTGCTACAAATAAGGAAAAAGACACCTAGATCCAGGTCACATAACACAAAAAGCCTCATTCTTTGAGGGTATTATTAATTCACATTCAAATATTACTAACACCTTCAGGTCTTGACTTCAGACCTATGCAAAACAAATTCAAATGAACTTTCAAACATGGAAATCTAATTGTGCATCATTTCTTTCTGATTGCTTGTGATCTTCTTTAATCTTTCAGTACACAAATATCCAAAAGGATATTCGAGAGGCCAAAAATAATTTAAAATAATTACTAAGACAAATAAAGAATTTTTCCACTGAATTTTAATATTAGTTTCAAATAAAATATATTGAATCAAGTTTCACATTAATCCACCAGTTCCAATACTGTGGGGTTCAATTAGGTCAATTTTCATCATCTAAAAGTTTCCACTTAACAATATTTTTCAAATATTTTCTGTGCACAAATATTAAAGTGGTTTGCAAGTAGACTATTATTCTCATGTAATGCGTTGCTCCCCTCTTTGAATAGGAATTTAAGGTCTCCTTAAATTTAAGGTCTCCATCAATTTCTGTCATTTTTGTTGTGAAAAATGTTCAGGTGTTAAATATCATTCCTGTCATGCAAGTAGGCATGATTCCAATTAGTCCTCAATGGAAGACAAAATGACAGCTTAATAAGCTTCAATTTGCCAGCTCTTTGAACACTTGATGATATCATCATTTTGCCAATCATTTCTTGAACTCTGGCTTCAACTTCTTTCTCACAAAAAGTTACCTCAACTATTCAAGTGAAGACATCAGGGATGTCTCTTACAGAATTGAATGGGCCAGAAAACTCAAAATGGCTTTTTGAAGACATCAAGGAAGAAGAGTTACGCATCCAGTGTCTCCTCAAAGGTAAATTTCTGCCCACATTCTTAGCAACTTTACAGAGAGGCAGCAGATGTTAGGAGAAGAAGGAAGAGCAATACATTAGATGTAACTAGAAGCGTTTTCCCTGTAACAAGGACATGATAGTGTACAGAATAATGGTTTGTCCTGGAGTGCTTATTTTTTAAAATTCATCTTAAATTTTTAAAAATTTGGACCAAAATGATTATATAATTAACTCAAAACTGTTGTTTTGAGATGTCTAAAAGAAACTCACTTTTTCATTGTTCCCTGTATTTCTATGGGAATAATTTCCATGTTTGAACTTACTAAACCATGTTTGATCTCATTTCTATAAATTTTAACTAGGTTTTATCATGTAAAATCTTAAAATTTTTTCCAAGTTTGTGGGTTGTCTTTTCACTCTGTTGGTGATTTCTTTTAGTCAACGGCCCTTCAGACAAAGGTTGTATATCTAGAACATTTAAAAAATTGAAAAAAGTCAGATCCCTAAATTTAAAGACCCAATCCAAAAATGGGCAGCTGAGATGAATACACACTTCTCAAATGAAGAAATACAAACAGCAAATAAATATATGAAAAAATGTTCAACATCACTGGTTATTAGAGAGATGCAAATCAAAACAACACTCAGACTCCATCTCACTCCAGAAAGAAGGGCTGTCATCAAGAAATCAACCAACAACAAATATTAGAGGGGTTGCGGGGGAAAAAGGAACCCTTCCCCACTGTTGGTGGAGTGTAGACTGGTGCGACCACTGTGGAAATCAGTATGGAGATTCCTCAAAAAACCAGGAGGAAAGGTCCCATTTGATCCAGTTATTCCCCTTCTGGATATATGCCCAGAAGAATTAAAGACATCATACCAGAGCGATATATGTGCACTCAAGTTTACTGCAGTAGTTTGTAACAGCTAAATCTTGGAAGCAAACCAAATGCCCATCAACTGTGGAAAGGATAAAAAAAGATGTGGTATTTTTATATAATGGAACACTACTCTCCCATAAAGAAGGATAAATTTGAGACATTTCTAATGAATGCAACTTGAGACCATACCCTTAAATAAATCAGATTCACATGTGTAAATGTAGCATTGTCTCCCTGGTGTGAGAAACTGAAAGAGCAAATAAGGACAAAATGTAGAATAGATAGTGTGAAATGGGAAGAAATTGTTCGAAAGGAAAGAAGAAGTAGGGTGGGGGAAGGGGAAAAGGAAGGAAAGAAAAAGGAAAAAAACTATTGAAAAAGGATAGAATGGAAACACAGCTTTGTAAATAGGAAGGGGAAGAGGAATTGAAGGGAAGAGAGGGGATTGGGGAAAAAAGGGCAATCAAAATATATCATGTATGGGTATAAATTCCCTATGATGAGTATGATCATTATGTACATCTAAAATGTACCAATAAACTTAATTTTTAAAAATCTAAGATTCCCTTCAGAAAAAATACTAATCTAAAATAATTTAGATTTAAACATTCATTCCACAAAAATGAATGGATCATATATAACATTGAAATCACTATGTTAATATAACATACCCACCTATCCTAAGCCATTCACAATAATGTACATGTCATCAGTACAAAATGCAGATTTCTATGCAGTTTCTGTAAAGACTGGTATGCTTCACTGATCTAAAAGTTTGGTGAATTTTTACTGCAGACATATCTTTTTGTTTTGTAATAATATGAAACCCATTTATAAGCCACATTCATTTTTCCATTTTATAAACTCTAAAAGTTGGAAGAAATCTATTCCAAAGCAAATATTAAGAAATGCATCCACGATTCTGGATTTCAAGTTATACTCTAAAGCTACAGTGGTTACACACAAAACAAAAACAAAACAAAACAAACAACAGCATGGTACTGGTGCAAAAACAGACTTGTGGACCAACAGAACAAGATAGAGGATGCACAAACAGCCCCAGGCACACTCAGCCCTGATCTTTGACAAAAGAACCAAAAACACTTGCTGGAGGAAGATAGCCTCTTTAGCAAACAGTGCTGGGAAAATGAATTCAGATTTGTATTTCTCACCATATACTAAATTAAAATAAAAATACTGCAAAAATCTAAGTATTAAAACAGAAACACTTAACCTTTTGAAAGATAAAGTAGGTAAAACTCTTGAAGTCATAGACATAGGCAAAGACTTTTTGAAAAGAACCTCAATTGCATAAAAAAAATGACACATCAGGAATCAATGAATGGATCATACCAAATTAAAAAGCTTCTGCACATCAAAGGAAACAACCAACAGAGTGAGGAATGAACCTACAGAATGGGAAAAAATTTTGCCAGCTATACTTCTGAAAAAGGATTAATATTTAGAATGCACAGAGAACTAAAAAAGAAAATTAGAAGCCCCTCCTCAGAATAAAAGACCCAATCAAAAAATGGACACCTGAGATGAATGGACACTTCTCAGAGGAAGTAGTACAAATGACCAAAAAACACACAAACGCAAAGTAAAACAACGCTAGGATTCCATCTTACTCCAGAAAGAACAGCTATCATCAAGAAACCTAGTAATAATAAATTCTAGCAAGGCTGTGAGGAAAAGGGAACTCTTCTACATTGTTGTTGGAAATGTAAACTAACACAACCACTATGGAAATCAGTATGGAGATTCCTCAAAAAACTAAAACTAGAAATTCCATTTTATTCAGCTATTCCCCTTCTAGGTCTCTTCCCAAAAGAGTGAAAAACAATCATATTACAATGATACAATCACACTTATGTTTACAGCAGCACAATTTGCAATAGCTAAATCTTGGAAGCAGCCTACATATACATCAACAGATGATGCATAAAGAAAATTTGGTATTTACACATGATGGACTGCTACTGTGCTATAAAGAAGGATACATCTGAGTCATTTGTAGGAAAATAGATGTACCTTGACTCCATAATGCTAAGTGAAATAAATCAAACACAGAAGCTTAAAAATCATATGGGTTTCTCTTACATGAGAAGCCCAAAGTATAAATGAATCAAAGACAATAGGAAAGAGGAAGACAGGTCTTTGAAAAATGGGAAGAGATGCAAGGACAAGGGAGGCAGGGGAACGTGATGTGAAAAGAATCATGAAGTGTCATATACATGTATCAACTACCCACAAATAATGTATTCATTGTATACCACAAGTATTTACTAATAAAATATACATGTCTCTTCACAGAATTATTTATCACAAAGAGACAGTTATAGATCACTAATGCTTGATTTGGATTTACATAATCTGAGTTAAGAGTATAAATACTTGAAATCTAGAAATATATTGACTGCATGCACTTAAAATATATTGGATTTATGTGGAATAAATGCAATGGAGAGATAATGTTCTGCTACATAAGCAGGTATGGGAAACTAGAGAACTTTAATGAGTCCCGACTAGACTCACTACTAGTTATATAACCACGGGCATATTATTTATGCTTTTTAAATTGTTTTTCCATCAGTATAATGGATTACCCTCTCACCAAGAAAGGAAGATCAAAACAGAATTTTCAGATACTAAATTTCATCCTTATAGATACCTAAGAGTTGCATGAGATAATGCAATAAAAAGAACTAGCACAAAGGTAGTACATATGAGGTACATGATAAATATTAGTTATCAGTTCTGCTGTTAAATATACACAAACATAAGAATTCAATTTAGTTCTAAGACATGATACTTACTAAAACTGGAAATCAGCATTATTCAATTATGACTTTGTAGCAACATCAAGTATGGTAAATCATTGAAAGCAATACAAACTGCTATTGCTCTGAGAATCTCAGCATGGGGTTCAGAGTACCAGTGTCTCTTTCCCATGATAGGCAAATATTCACATATAATCCTGTTTTTGTTTTATTGCCATGCCCAAGTATTTTCAAATACCCTAAAAAAAAATCTTTCTTAGAGGAGTCTGTGATATAAAGGAAGGAACATTAAGATTAAGAAGCAAGACTTACTTTGCTGGTTCTGTGACCTTGGACAAGAGAGTGCCCTTGAACTGCAGGTTCCTTATATATAAATTTAAAGCAATCGAATATGGTCATCTTGTTAGATTACTCAATATGACTATATTGCTTAAGATATTTTATATGCTAAAATTTTCATATCTGATAGAACAACCTATGTAAAATGACTTCTGGTTCCTTGCAGGAAATACACAGTGATCACATTATACTTTGTATTTAAAGTAGCTCCAGCATTTAATTACCTGTTTTTCAAGAATAATTTTAATATTTCTACAGAACATACAATGAGAACAAAAGACAGATTTTAAAGCAATCGTTAGTTGATACAAAGTTATGATTCAAAGGGAATACTTAATATGTTATTATTTAGAAGGTTTGCCTTTAAAGGAATATTCTTTCTTTATCTAAAAGTGGACCACATACCATGAACTGTAGTTTCCATGGTAACCATCACATTTAAAAAATATGCACAGGACTACAGATATACAGCAATGTGTAATATTTCTACAACTGGATCATTCTTAGAGAAAGAAATTGTCTTATTTCAGTCTGCATTTTCCCTTTTTAAACTTAATTTTCCCCATAATGACAACCAAAAGGCACTATTTGTAATACTTTAATCATATGTATATTTAGTACTTTTGTGTTTGTAAGATAAAAATTATTACAGAATTTTAGAATTATAATGGAAAAAGAAAGCCGATGCCCTCCCTACAAAAAATGTAACCTTTATTAGAAATTATACTTTCCTATATTTTGGCCTAATTAAACACATGAAAATTAGAATTCTTACAGATAATAGTTTATATAACAATATATAAATAATACAAACATATCATCAAACTCATATGTAATACTATTAGACACCTACCACTGGATACTAATAAAATAAGATCTTCCCATCATTTATTGTTTGCAAAATATGAGAAGGATTTCTGACCCCTCTATTTGGAAACTACGATTTGGTGTCACAAAAATATAGTTATTTCCTCACAGGTTTTTAAAAGGGCTCAGTTAGGAGGACCTCGATTTTTATATATATTATATATATATATATATATATATATATATATATATTTTTTTTTTTTTTTTTTTTTTTTTTTTTTTGTGGCACTGGGGATTGATCTCACGACCTTACACTTACCAGGCAGGCACTAAGACCGCTGAGCTAGATTCTCGGCCCACCTCGATTTATATTTTAAGTGTATACAGAAAGTCCCTGAGTTCTCGTATATACAGTCAATAGACAATGTCACAAAAATATCATCTAAAGAAAACAAATACAAATTATGTGTGGTTTTACCACAGGTCCATCCAAAAAAATCTTATTTTCTTTTCACAAAATAAAAATAAAATGTTAAAAAATTTTCCTACCAACCTTCTAATGCCCTTACATTAAACTTGGTACCCTGGAGCAAAACCTATGTAATACTTACAACACACTTAATCCCATTCCATCTTCCCTCTAATACAATAACCAGGTACATCAGAGGAGAAGTATCGTAATGTGATGTGCACACAGTGGGAGCACCAGGAAAATATTCTGCTGTGACTGTGTGTACCACTGGGGAGAAGGGAACAAAAGGCAGGGTGCCATTAACAATGACAGTCTCATTGGGTTGTGTGAAAATATAGTTTACATACTTTGGTTTTTCCAAGCCATCAGTTCAGTCTGACTCAAAGAAATAAAAATCTTTACTACTTCAGAACAAAGTGAATGATACTAATGAATAAATATGGATGATGAAATACTTCTTTGGTTATGCAGGTAAGGTATGAGCCACTTTAGTACAAGTACAAAAATCTTTTATCCTGAAAGGAATTGTCATTTGATTTTCTTATTTCTTGTAGGTTTTACAGTGTACATTCAGAGGACAAGACACTCTGATGAAAGAGAACAACAAAATCAGAAGTTATTATTAGGGCATTACCCTATAAACTGCTTCTTAAAGACATTTTGTAAGGGTTCCAGATTCCAGGCACAATGATAAAACGATAGTACTAGAATTCAGCAGGTGTGGACCTTAAGATGTACTTTCTTGTGATTTATACCATCTAAAAAATTAAATCTCAAAAAGCACTTCTTCCAGTGTTGGAGATGGAACACAGGGCCTGGCACATGATAAGCAAGTGTTCTACAACTGAGGTACACCCTGAACCCAAGCTTTGTTTTCTAATTTTGGGGGGGCGTATTTTCAATAAATTTTATATGAAATTTTGGTATATTGTTTGCTAATTATATTTTCTGAAAACTCTTACTGAATCTAAGCTTTTCTTACCAGTTTTTATTTGCAAATGTTTTATCATACAGAGAATATCATGAATCGTAGGTCAATGACCTTTTATAGTTGGTCCCATGTAATAAGTTTCTTTCAGAACCAAGAGCAAAGAAAAAAATATGATTTCTTTCATTGGGTTAGTAGGATCACACATTCATCATGTTTCTTTCTTTGCTGTGGTTTATAGGCAAGCTGAGAGACAAAATTTGCCCCTAACTATAGCAAGTATTCATTTCCTAATGTGGCTAATATCTATTGCTTAATTATGACTTTCAGTTATATTTAAGTATATGTTTATTTTAAAATGCTGCCTTAAATTCCTGCTGAAAATAGTAGGCACATAATGAAATTAAAATCAAATGCTTTTAATAGAAATATGCTACAAAGACCATACACATATGTAGGTATATTGATTTATATAAATTTGCCCTTTGAGTTATCAGTCTTTGAAGAATAACAGTAATGTTTAATCAGTAATACATACATACACCCAGTTTATAAATTAAGATTTACATCTTGTGGTCATATTTGAAAATTCATGAAAATAAGGTATTTCATTAAAGTCTAATTATTAAATGATAAATTGGGCGAATTTTTTTAAATAAAGGAGACTACAAACTTAGAATGAGTGATACATTCAGCCTCTTAATGCAAATCAACATAGTAAAATAAAGATCTGACCACTTACTATGCAAAAACTGTTTAATCATGACTAGAATCATGATTCCCATCTTAAGGGATCAAAGACATTTAGATGCCAATGTTATGGAAAATTTTAACGTATCTTCAGACATCACTGATAACCTTCAAGGATGCTATATTTAATTTGTATGATACTGAGGGTGGTTCGGAGGGGCTGCCAGTTCCCCTGACTTCTTGATCTATGTGTACCGCAACAGCTCACAAAGCTATGCTAAGATGGTGGCATCATCTCTGGGTGGATCACAAAGGTTCTACATAAAAGCCTAAAAGCATTCATATACATCACTGATTTAGGAAACAAACATAAAAGATTAAGCAATCTCTAAATGGGTTCTGAAAGGTTAACTGAGTGATCAAGGACTCTATGCTCTTTTAAAATTCTAATTCAAAAGGATAAAGTACAGATATTCTTTCATTATATTACAGTACAGAAGTAAAACAAGATTATGTATAGCTCTTTCATGTTAAAAGAAACTAAGATGATTTTCATAAATTTTCTTTATATTAGCAAGATTGAATCAGTCAAATCATTTTCCAAAATACTTTCAACAAAAGGGTCCTGGTAAGTGAGAATTATTTGACAGTGAGGTTATGAATCTCTGTATGTCTTGGTTTCTCCTGACCTGGATGCCTTTTTTTTAAACATTATGATGTTAGTAGATGCAACACTGAACATCTTATATGAGGGTGATAAAAATCTAATTTTCATTTTGACCAAATGTAATTATCAAAACATAATATATCCTGCCATTGAAAACCAAAGTATAAGGACAAAAACATAATACACATATAGAATAAATTAGCTAATTGCACCAAATAAAATGAGAAAAATGGTTAACTGTTCTTAGATGCTTTATATAGTTCATAATTGTTCTCTAAATGAGGACTTAGTAGAAGAAAAACACCTTTAATAACTATAAAGTGTAATCACCAAAGGGAGTTCCTAATTGACAGGATTCACCTTAAGGTAGGTAACTGCTATATCTAATAATTATTTTCTTATCAGCATATAATATACTACATATTTAGAAGAATAAAAAAATAGATACTAAGTAAATTATTCTCACTTAAGACCCTGATTAAAGAGAAGCAGCAAACAAAGCCATGGAATCCAAAACAGATATTGCACCTTTTTTGGTTAAGTATTTCAAATAGTCCTTTTCACAAAATGGCCTCCACTGCTACACTGGAACAGGCAAACACGAATTGAAAAACCTCTCTAGAACTAAAATTAAAAATTACACAATCTAACATTTAAGACCCATGTGTTTGTTCTGCATCAAATAACACAGTAATCTTTTTAAAAAATGCTCTACCTTAAAAAACATCTTCAGTTTGCTCTTTGGAAATTTGTGAATGGAATTCAGTACACAGAAGCTAGTATAAATTAGATTGTATAGATTCCAAGCATAAAAAGATATAGTTTGAAAATTCAGGACTTACCCAAAGGAAACTTGGAATTAATATCCTCAGTGAACAACCAAAGATAAATATAAATTATTAGCATTTGACACACATAAGATTTTTTAAAAATATAACTCATTGATAAAGTTTTAAAAAATGTATTCTTTAAAAACAAGATAGGTACAAAATACACAAAATTATTTTCCTTTTGGCCAAGAATGCATTTAGGCTAAGTTTGCATTGCTTACTGGCATTTCCAAGACAGAAATTCCAATTAGTAAAACGTTCCAAGAAAGACACAAAATACAAGAAATATACTACAATGCAATTTTTAAAGAGGTCAAATAGTTCTCATACTTAATATTTCAGTAAGGGAAAATTCAATTTATAACTTTATTATACCATTCCTGTGGCTTAATTATGTGTAATAATTCTAAAATTTCCCTTTTGTTATGAATGGATGAACCGCACCCTATATGGCAGATACGGCATAAGCAAAATCATAAAGATTTCCCCTAAATTTGGCCTCCGTTTGTGTCAGTTTTCCATCACAGCACCAAAATAGTAGAAAGATATGTAAATTAATGTATTTTATTGTATCCGTTATTCAATTTTACTATCAAACAGCTTCTACACTGACTCAGATCCAACGTCCTCCTTATCATGGCAAGACAATGGTAGGGTTTAACATCATGTCTGAAGGAGAATGTTAAGTTTGAAAATATTCTTAATAAATTGTATGGTTGAAAATCAAAAGACCAGCATTTATTATTTAAAGGCTATAATGAGGTTGATGGCAAAAGTACAACACACGATAATTTAATTGGAATCACCTGACTATTCTGGTACCATGGCTAGTACAATGACTACCTTTTTAGTTAGCAGACCACTACAAAGCAAACAAAATATTTTTCCAGTACATGATATGATTAACAAAAAACCTGTGCTGGGCATATTCACACTGTACCACTTATTCTCTGAAAGTAAAAGACAAACCAAGGTCAGATGAAAAATAATCAGTAATTCCTATTCTTTGCCTTAATTCCCGCTCTTCACCCAAAAAATTAACATCTTATTTAATTAGTAGCATTTTTATGTTTAGGTAATTATAAGATTGTTTAAAGACAGATCAGAGGATTTATTTTGTTGTTTGAAAATCATACTATTTTAGGAGGAAGAACAACTGAGGGAAGAAGCTTATTTGTAGTGTGGCTAGTGTGGTTAGATTTCAATGGGAAAAGAGGTATGAGAGGTATGTAGACCTAGCATAGGATATGGTTCTATTAGAAAAGAAAATTATCTTTTTATTATTATCAATTCCTCCAAATTTTCCTTAATAAAATTTCACAGCACTCTCAAGAGGATATACTAAAGGCCCTGGATTATATATACCCTGAAGAATGTATTGTACTACAAAGATACATACCCAATAAGATTTTTTTTCATCTGAAATTTATAAAGATAATTTTCCATGCTGACAGTGCACATTTCATCCATAAGTTTGAAGAGTCAAATGCTACCACAGCTGGGGGTTATTCTGCCAAATGGCTTCCAACAGGGACTACAGAGATGGAGGCTAGGAGGCATGTGTATGTGCACGCAGGAAAAAGAGACAGACCTGATGGGAAATACCCTTTTTCTGGAGTCATTTTTATCAATTATCATTTGAGTGATCTAATCAAATATAGAGTCTCAAGGAAAAAAAGCAACAGTAGGAAGGAAAAGCAAATATTAAAACAGCTGCCTGATTACCTACAGAGATTAAAACAAAAAGCAAGGAGTGAGGCTGATATATTTCTTAGGGATTTTCTAAGGCTGAGGGGAGGGGTAAGGGGCAGATACCTTAAAAAAAAACATCATGAAAGGAACTGAGACAAGATTATAAAAAAGGGGCCAAGTTATAGCGCGCCATGGGATTTTTAATCTGGCTACCTGTGGTTTCTGTACTTAAAGCCTTTTTCATCCCCCAAACGGGGTGGGGGTGGAGAAAACAAAAAAATCACATTTATATGTCAGTTTTGCAAATGATCAAACAGCGTGCATCAATAAGAATAATAAGAAAACATTAAGCGCTGATGACTTTTAAAATTAGATACCCGTTTATCAAATATTATTGATAATTACCTGTGCATCTCGTTTCTTGAACTCTTGAATTTGATTTTCGTGCTCCATATTGGCAGCGCGAAGCTGTTTCTCCAGGTTTTCAATTTCCCGTTCATGGTCTCGGACTAGGCTATCCTTCTCTGCGTTATGCTGCTGTAATAGGTGCGTCTTCTCCTGTTCATGCTCCAGCTTCAGCTCTACTATCTGATTGGACAATGAGGAGGACAGTTCATCAACAGAACATCCTTGTCGTCATGACAACTCATGTACAGCTTAATTTTTCTCTAATTTGTCCAAGTTAAAATTTTTATTTTTGCGTCATTATTACCTCACCCTTGAAATACCTTCATTTGGTGGGGGGATTTTATTCACACCTCCTAATATTGAAAACGCTTGGTCATATTCAGAAAATCCTTTTGCAATCTGTTGACACAAATGTCTGAACATTGAAAAAAATTATGTTGAATGCTAGGTATTTCCTCGCCAAGAATTTGGGTATCACTGGTCAGCAATGGTTGTAAATGGTTAATAGTCAGTATGCTTTGCTTTTTTGCTTAAATATACACATGTAAAAAGCAGCGATCAGATCGGTCAGTTTTCTTTATGATTTTCTAATAAAAGATCTGAGCTAAATACGCATCTGGATTATTGTATATACAGTTGTCTTTTTAAAAATAAAACGATAAATTTCAAAGCTCTATTATCTCGTTGTCAGCTACGGTATACCAACATAAACAGATGTTATGTCTTCCAGAAGAGCACCTGCTGTGCTGCAAGCTTGCATCTTGATTTCATAAAAAGCATTCTATTCTCAGGATCCTTTCCCAGTCCACTCCACACTGGAGACTGTGACCTTGGCCAGTCTTAGCCTCTCCCAGCTAGACTGAATGGCAGCCCGAGACCAAGGGCCTGGATGCCGCAGCTTTGATACTAATCCTCCCAGACTGTGCACAATGGCACCCTACCTGGCCTGCAAACTATAGCCAGCCAGGCTGTCTTTGAAGCAGGTGATGAATAGGGGACTGCAGGAAGCCAGCTTCCCCAGTGAACTCCAGGCCACACAGCTGTTAGAACAGTCACTTGGATTTTTCTTCAGTTTTGGTGGATTTCAGGGGAAAAACTGCTGTTATCTAGAATATGTTGTGTTATTTTCGGCGTGAGAATCCATCTTCAAAAAAGCTAACAGTAGGAGCCTGCTCCAAATCGATCTTGTTTCGTGCAATGAATCACCAGACTACCTTATCTTAAAGCTATAGCATTCATTTATCCACGCATGCACACTGCACTAAACTTCAGGAGTTTTCTTTGAAATTTGAAATTCGCAACCCCTAAGAGCAAACCACGAATGAAAACACAAATTAAAATTGCTTTAAAAGTTTTCAAAATGTTTTCTTATTGTGATATTTCTTAGAGAGTTGAAAAATCAACAAATTTACCATTCATAAATTTATCATCCTATTTGGAAGAAAGAAAATTTAACTCCTGAATTTACATACCTAATGAACAAAATAATGTACAAATAATATGGAAAAATTATAAATTTTCATTTAAGACCAAAATGTATTTTAAAGAATTTATTTAAAATTTAGGGGGTTTCCCCATATTTTCTGTCAGCAGAATGTGGAAAAAATTAGTACAGAATGTTTTTATTAATATATACTAAAGTTTTCTTTGATTATTTAAAATAAATGTGCGTGTTTTATTGTGTGATTCACATAAGTACAATGTTTAATCCCAACACGAGAGAAATTAAAATGTTATTACAGCATTTTTTTCAGGCAGCCAACTATATGAATTATTGACTTGGAATATTTTTAGTTCTTAGACACATTATTATTGCTATTCATTGTTATACTATCATGAATCATTACAATAAAATTATAAACTTTAGTCACTTATGTATGTAATATACTGGAAAAAAAGAGGAGGTAGAAAGTTCTACTAGGATAATTAGTATGATTTAAAATTGATAGCAACACATTTTACAAGTAACCAAATGACCTATATCTAGAAGGGAAGAATTATAAAATCAGCCCCTCCCAAACAGGGGCACATGATTATAAGGAGATGTGAAACCATTAGTTACGGTGTTTAGTTTCAGGATGTAGTAATAACACAATTCCATAGTACTTTTCTAATCTAAGTAATTTCAAGTGTTCTATCGCCTTACCCTTGATCACATTTGTTTACTCATATTAAAAAGCAAAAAAATGAAATAGCTATAATGGAATTTAAGCTGTAGAGATAGATATTTGTAAGTTACTGTTGGTTGTTATTTTTCCAGGGTCTGTTACTCAGTAACCCTACTTAATGAATAAATTTCAAAATAAATCTCTGAAGCTTTTTTAAGTTAAATAGCTGAGGGTCATCATCTGCTTAGTCCAACATTGTTAACTTCCAGATGTTATGGACGCTTTCTGGTCTTAGCCTTGATTTCCTTGCTATTGGCATCTTTTGGCAGGGGTGTCATCTCCAAGATAAATAGTAGAGTGCAAAGGAAAAGTCTGCATGTTCCAGAAACATCCTGACTGATAGTATTCATAGGCTGTCACTAGCTTGTGTTACAAATCAATGTTTTACTTGTCCTTGGGCCCTTCTACATAAGCAAATGTTACAAGAGTGATTCAAACTTTCCAGTTTGGTTCTTCACAGGAACATCTCAAGAGTGAATGCAAAATAGCATCTCTTCTTTATTTTGAACTTCCTTACCCTAGATACTTTGGGTTGACCAACAATAACGTTGACAGAGACTGTAGAATTAATGTTGATTGAAACAGTAAATTGTGGAAAGTGTAAAGATATAAAAGCATACAGCATCCACAAGAATGAATATTGAATGGGTTGATCAACTTCTAAATTGAGTGGGGTCTACATCATATACAAAGGGGAATAGGATGTACCACCACAAAGACTAGCTAAAGAGATACTTGTAATACCAAGGAACCAAAATTCCCTAATCCAAAAGCACTGAGCTGTGATAGGTAGTGATACTGGGTATGTGTCCACTCGCCACAAATTAAATGCTCACTCTCCACAGATTAAATGTCTTCCAGGGACAATGGAAGCAACTAGTGTTCATGTGCAAGCATCTGATAATCTTTTGAGATACAGACTATATGACTCGGTGGGCCAGGCATGGTGGCGCACACCTGTAATCCCAGCACTCAGAAGGCTGAGGCAGGAAGGTATCTGTGAGTTTGAGGCCAGCCTGGGCTACACAGTGAGTTCAGGGCCAGCCTGAACTACATAGAGAGGCCTTGCCCCTCCCCCTTGAAAAAAAATCCATGGGTTAGAAGACAAAACAGCTTTATTGCTTAGAAACCTCTAGGATGATCCGCATGAAACTGCCTTTTTTATTTTCCTGTATTTCCACGAGATAATAAGCATCTTACTCTACCCACTGTGCTACTCCCTAATACATTCTGAAACTGAAGTTCAAGAGTGAAGTTTTGAAGTTCTCAAGTTCCTAAAAGCATACCCCTCCATCACAGACTAACTCATGTTATAGTCTGATAATGATGTCTTCATTCCAACTAAGATTTCATAAAAGTGCCCAAGGGTCGGAGCACATTTCAGGCCCTAAGAAGGACCAAGACAAAGCTAAGAGATTTCCAAGTCTCTGGGTACCCTGGAATCTATATTTTAAATTCCAGGAACTTTTTCAGTAGTGCTAGCAAATGCAGTTTGAATAGCATTGCTTCTTGGTATGTAACACATGGAGTACTAACACATCCTTTTAATTCACTTCAATGCCAGGAACTCCAATATGAAAAACATAAATTATAGATGTAACAGAATGCACCATGAGACACTGAAAAAGAAGAATTATGGTACAAAATATAATAGAACCTTGGACTGCAAATACCTTATTCTGTGAGTGTTCAGTAACAAGTGCAAACATTTCTAGAAAATTTTAACATGATAAACAAGCAATATCTTCCAATACAAGTAGTCCATGATGCCAAATGTCACATGGTTCTTCTCACTCTCCCTCACAGCAGGATGGTGGGTGATCGCTCCCAACAGCAAGAGGTTATAGGGGCGATCTTGTCTACACAAGCGGAGGAGAAAAAGGTGGAAGAATCCCTTACTTCACAGAAAATTAGGGAGATATGTAAAATGTGGGAAACTGCAAATTGTGTAGAAAAGCACCACCCCTATAAGGCTGTAGACATGAGAATAATAAATCCGTTTAACAACAATGCAATATCACATTTCCACAAAATCCTCAAAAGAAGGCAAAAGCAAGTGTCATTGGATGGGTTCCTTGTTAAAGTTGCACACACACATACACACACACACACACACACACACACACACACACACAAATTCCAATGAGTAAATAGATAGCAGTGATTTTGTTAGTGATAGTGAAGGTCATCCTACACAATGGCTCTCCTCAGTCTTGTCTCTCTCACACTAGCCACCAAGGTTTCCAAAGGCAAATGCAGGTCAATTTGTTTTTCTTTATATTTTGTATTGTCTTTATTATTTTGTATTATATTACATTATTATAGTAATTTTTATATGAATAGTTTTGGGTTGTGGAACAACTGATGAGCTTCTATTATTTCTAATGGAGAAATCCACTCTGATATACAAATGCTTTGGATTACAAGCATGTTTCTGGATCACATTGTGGTCACAAACCAAGGTTTTACTGAATTAACTAAAATAATTAAAAAGTAACCAAATTACAGAATCCATGCTCTACATACCTTGGAGAAAAATGGTTAACGCTTTAGGGAGTTGGGAGAGAACTCCTTCCTATTCCCCAGCAAAGAAGAGAATAAGAGAGAGAGTCTACAGTTGGGAATCCATAGCGTAGATCTGTCCTAAACTTGAATGATAAATGAATAAAAATATGAAAGCTAAGAGTTTGGAGGGATATAGAGTCTACCTAGTACAAGGTTAATCTTAAACCAGAAACTTTCCTTGTAATACCATAATAATTGATAATTAAGCTGCTGCTGAAATGATTTTAGCAGTAGGGTAACTGTATTCTAAGGCAAACAATGTTTCACACTGAACATACTTGGCCGTGGTACTTCTGGGTGAAGACAATGTGGAAAACTGAAAATTGTGAGAAGAACCAAAAAATGTTAACAAAACAAGAGAATATTAACTGGGAGCAAACACAGGAAAGAGGAATGTTATCTTGATCACATATTTCAGTTCAAAAGGTGGTAGTTAAGGAAAGAAAAAGAACTTCTGACACCAATTGATGACACATCCCATTTTGTCCCCATCCTCAGCTGTACACCTGATGACCTGAAAGAATGCTGAAGAACATCTTATCCTAATTTTACAGAGAAATGGGCTAAAGATGCATTGTTAAAATTTTCCTCAGGTCTGAGGATACAGTTCAGTGGCACAAGCGTCTGCCTGGCTAAGCATAAGGCCCTGAGTTTGATTCCTGGTACCAAAAAAAATATTTAACATTTCTCTCTTCTGTCTAGATGTGGATAGGAAGATTAATTATATGGGAAAAAAATAGCTGCTAGGAGAGAGAATAAAAGTGTGAAACTGAAAAACAGGCTGATTGTCTCTGACAGAACATAGGCCTTAGAGCACCCATCAGAAAAAGAAATCACCCTAATATGTAGAGCAAATACTGCCATAAGACATTAGTAAATTACAGATATAACACATATCTTTTAACTATCAGTTTAATTAACAAAAGTTTTCTCAGAACTAAAACTAAATTCTGCCCCTCCATCCCTTTCATTATCTGAAACTACTGAGAAGTAAGCACAATAAAGTATCTATGTCCTAAAGACAACCAGAGAGAAAATAAAAGCACCAAAGCAGTTAAAAACAATCCATGCATTGTATATCAGCACAAACACTTGGATGATGGTGTTAGTTCACTTTGAGGTCAAGCAAGATGAATGGAAACCAAACTCAGATATTTATAAAACCATCATATTAAGGAAAAGTGAACTTAACAAAAAAGAAAAGAGAAAGACAATAGGCAAAATCCATGTTCAAGAGGTAGAAAACATATATCTTAAAAATGGTAAACAATGAGTTATAGAATTCAATAAGAAAATAAGTGCAATGAATGAAGAATTCAAAGATAAAGGATAAAACGACACAACTAAGAACCAAAATAATCACATCATAAAATTGATCCTAAATAAAAAAATAATAATGATTTTTATACACATGGCTGAAAATCACATCACCAATATAGGCAAAAAGTTTGAGAAAAATCATAGTCAAACCCAACAAAGAGACAAAGAGAAAACAGTAGAAAAAGATACCAGAAATCTTCCCTAAAAAGAGTGAAGAACAAAATGTATGTAAAAAAGAAACACTGAATACCCAGAAAAATTAGTTGCAATTAAGAGAAAGAATGGCTCAAAAGAATTGTAACTAAGTTTAAACATGGAAAAACTCAACGACCCAAACTATTCTTAAAAAGTAACTGAGGATAAAATTCAACCAGAAGATGACTAGATAAGTTAGCACAATGTGAAGTGTCAAAAAACTATAGGACAATGTATGCAAAGCTTCAGGCAAAGAAAGGATGACCAAAGAATTTTATGCCCAGGCAAGCTATCCTTTAAAAATAAGAGTGAATACAACCATAAGCTCTTTTTAAGAAGGTTACTTAAGCCAGGCGTGGTGGCTCATGCCAGTAATACCAGCACTTGGGAGCCTGAGACAGGAGGACCACTGCAAGCTTGAGACCAGCCTGGACTATAAAGTGAGTTCAGGGCCAGCCTGAATGGCATAGTGAGGCCCTGTCTCAAAAAGACAAGGGCTGGGGATTTAGCTCAGTGGCCTAAGCGTCTGCTTGGCAAGCACAAGGTCATGAGTTCAATCCCTGGTGCCACGAAAAAAAAAAAAAAAAGAAGGTTACTTAATGATTAAATCTCAGTGGTCAACAGATCAAGATAAAGAACTTGGGTATGAAGCTGTGCTAAAAGTTCTGGTGGTAACCACATAATTGATTGAAACAAAAACCTACATGTATGTAACAGAGTATGACTGTACAACAGAAGGTAAATGTTGCAGATCTCAAGTATCTACATATCCTTCTATATATTAATCTCGTGGAATTTTGGTAATGATACTAACCTAAGACTAACAGTAGTCATTTCTGAAAAGTACAATTTGGGTAGACTGTTTGCTTTCTTCTTTGTGTACAGATAGTTACCATATCAAAGGCAAGTGCTCCCCTTAGAGGAATATTTACTGGAGTTGCTACAGCACCTTTAACAAGGAATGTAGTCTCCCTTCAGACAAATGAGCTCTGGTCTGTGAACTGACTTAGCTCTGTAAGCTTGGTGAAAGATCATGATTTTCCCACTGAAGTGGAAAGCTATCTAAAGTACAGTCAACAACTCTAGCCCTTTTCTTGATGTTTAGCACCCCAAGCAATACTCTCATTGACTTTATCTACCTTATCTGTCAGAACACCATTAATATTCATTATCACCATAAAATTCATTATCACCATAGATCCCTTCAGGGCAAGTCACCCTCATTGCCAGTCTAACTCTGCTGCCACGATAGTAATCATTTCTGCTTTTTTTCAGACAGTGAATGTCCATGTAGTGTCTGCTCTTTTGGGACGCCCTAACCTGTTGAAAGTAGGCAGTCCAGTTCCATAGCAGCATCTTCTACTGCCAGCCCTGGAATACAGAGGTAGCAACCACGGAGCGGCTCAGTGGCATTTGGATCCCCAACCACTAGTGTGCCCCTCAGCACTCTAATAAAGTGGTATCTTCTAGTGCCTCCCATGGGGTGAGTTCTGTGGTTTAAAGTAGCAGAACCACTTTCATACTCTCATTTTCCCATTACTTTCAACTCTTCCTCAGTACTATGTCAAGGCAGGTCTGTATTGCCACTTCAGAATAAAACGAGCACAGTGGCAGTGAAGACTACTTTGAAAAGTCACAAACTATTGTACCTGTGCTACAATTTTTAAAAAGATGGATGAAGGACAGTTCAAACACTTTGCAGTCTATCAAAATTTATAGTACATCAGACTAATAGCTCAAGAGACACTAGGCTTTAAAATATTAACTGTTTAAAAACAAAGATTTTTCCATAGGTCTTACCAGATAACTCTTCAATATTATCCCATATTCTAATCAAGGGTTTGCTGTGGAAAGCTTTTGTTTCTTGGTTGTAAAATCGAGCACTATTATATAATTAAGACTTAGGGCATTAAGATCCACACTGAGAAACAGGAACGCCAGGCTCTAGTATTTTCCATTTAATGAGATAAAGACCTAATATCACCCGGTATGCATCTGAGCAATTTATACTCACAAAATAGCACACCTGAAATATCAAAATAAGTTATAAACTCCAGAGTTTCAGAAATTCAGCTGCACTAGGACAAGGTCTGTAAAGCTGGACGGTTTCATGAGACTGATCATATATCCTTACAAAAGGATTTTGGAATCTTTTTTAAAATTTCAGTTATATGATCTACAGTAAAATGTGCTATTGGACATCAATTAAACGAGAAATAAAGACTATGTCCCTTGAAGATAAACTAGCATATATACAACCTGTTCTGGGTCTTTGGAGTCATTATAAAAGTACATGTATCAGAGAACATGTTAAATTATGGTCTGACTTTTCTTACCAACATCTTAATAGAAACAGGCCCAAAAGATAGTGAAAAACAGCTGGTATAACAGGAGCAGAAGTAGAATATGCCATCTGTAAGTGATTGTATGGCTCCAGGATTCAGTGTTTGATACAAGAAGAAGAGCCATGAGATCTCTCAATCAATAAGTCAGGTAAGCCATGTAAGTTCTATTTATTTAAAAGTTTAATATTGCTGTGATAACTACTATTAGAAATGATACAGGGGCCTACCAACATACATTACTTCCTTTCTCTTTCTTTCTAATCAACTGGCAGTCATCGGGGACAAATCCTGCAGAAGGCCCTGAAGCTCAGGATACACTGGTAACTACAGGCTGAAAGTAGTACGCTGATTACCAAGCCAACAAGCAAAGCACGTGCTAGAAGTAAGCACTACCATCTGTAGGCATCTTTCCCATTTAACACTTCAAAATAGTCATGAGGCACCTGTGGGTAATGAGTGACAATAATTACCCTGAGCTTTTAAAGCTTTCCAAAAAATTAGCTATAATGTTCTCTATCTTTTTATGTGCCAGTTCTCAGGCAAAATTCAGAAAGGACTCAGATTGTCAAATGCATTTTCTTTTTGTCAAGACTTTAATAATGGTCAACTGAAGTCATATAAACTAAGAAATTTAAGAATTCACCTTTATAGATAAAGTTCACATTTCCAGGAAAAATACCTTACCTATATTTTATTTAATGTCTCTTTCTCTAAAATGTTCAGTTGTTGATAAAATATGCATTTGTCTTAACCTAGTACATCACTGCTTTTCAAGGAATATGAAATATAACGATCATCTCAATTTGCCAGCTAATATGGAATTTAGAAAGATGAACAGGTCAATCAGCTCACAGCCTCCTCTCTCACCTATCACAGTAGTAGGTAATTACTCATTATTTTGAATGGAGCACTGTGGCATCCAGGAACATCAAAAAACAAAAACAAATAGAAGAGAGCTTCTTAATCTTCCTCAGCACCAAATTCACTTGTCTACCTGCATAGTCCAGGCCTTTCCTCTTGCTCAAATGGCTGACCGGCTTTGCCGGTAGCTGACAAGTCCTCACACCAGAACAGTGGATTCTCATTCCCTCTTGTCAAATGAAGCAGGTTGTTGTCAGCATCATCACTCTTAGCACCCTATATCAGCATCATCAATATTTTGTGTTCCTTTGGATCATTCTCATTAACATTCATGTGTTTTACTGTAGTTGATTTAAAAAAACTTTCCCTTGATCCCAGTTATCCCTCCAGCTAACACCCAATTCTTCGCTTCTCTTTCATTTAAATTTTCCTCACAAGTCTTGTTCATATCCCAATCTCTCTCCATCCATATCAGTCAGGCTTTCATTTCCACATTCTACTGAAACTGGTCTTGTCTGGGTAGCTAAAGACCTTCTTGCCAAATCCAATAGTAAGACTTCAGTCCCTGCCTAACTTCCTCTCCTGGCAACACTTGAAACAAATGGTTACTCACTTCCTCTTTCCTGAAAATACCTACTGTATGTGGCTCACACTTAGTTTTTCCCTTTACCTCACTGGCTGCTCCTTCTCAATCTGTTTTATTGCTTCCTCCTTCTCTTTCCCATCTCTAATTGTTAGTGTGCCCATGGGCTCATTGCTGGGACTTCCTGTCTTGGCTATTCATGTCTCAGTGTCTGTCACCACCACTCGCCTGATTGCTTATCTGGAAAACTTCTAAGTCACATCTGAGCACTCCTTTTTGGCCTCTCATTCCATTTCACATCCACTGACAAGTCCTGCTGCAAAACATACCCCAATCTGACTACCTGCAGTTACTCCGCAGCTTCTAGCTTAGTCCTAGGCCCAGCCACGTCTCCAAATGAGCTTCCCTGATTCCTTTCCTACTTCCACTATAATCAGTGCTTCCATAGCAGCCAGAGAGGTCTATTTAGACACAAAGTATATCTTGCTAAAAGGTTCCACTGGGTTCCTATCACACCAGGAATGAAACGAAGTTTGACACCAAAGTCAGTATCCCCTGCTATGATCTGCCCTTCCCTTGACCTCCCCACCTCTCACCCTCTCACTAGCTCCCTCTCCTCCATCCCCAACAACCGTGGTCCTTGCTCTCCCCCTCTGCCTGGAATGCCTTTACCTCACCTCAGGTTTCTGTATGTTTTCCTCTTTCACTTCCATTAGATCTTTATTAAAACACCAACTTATCTAAAATAACACCATATATAAAATAACTTTATGTAAAACTGACCAGTGTTTTAGCCTGCTTTATTTTTCTTCATAGCATTTATCATCTCACCTTAGCTTAGATTTTGACAGAAAGCTTGTTTACTATCATATCCTAAGCACCTGGAACAATGTTTAGCACAAAGAAGTTGCTCTATAAACACACGTATATAAAGAAGGCGTTATTTCCACTTTTATATTTTTAATGTATCTAGGCAATGGGAAAAATGAGTTAGCCATACTGCTATCCTGGAAAAAAAAATAAATGAAATATTCTAAAACTAAACAAACACACTTCCTACTACAAATCCAGAAAAAAAGCTGACTTCATTTTTGCCCCAATAATTCTCACTCTAGATGAAAAAACAAATCTCAGGGAAAAACAAAGAGGGGCAAAAAAAGCCTTGCTTCAGCTGTCTTGAACTAAGCATCAGTGCCTGTTGTATGACTCCAGGCTCCAAGTACCAGGCTTGGACCCATGACCTCAAATGCTGTAGCTTCAGGGCTTGGGTCTCTAATTCTGGCATCCTAACAGGAACGGAATACTTAGCCTATCACCTATAGGACCAATGTGTGACTTGTAGCCATAGTGGAATTCCTAAGTCAGGTGGTTATTAAAAGAAATAATTTGACAACATTATTAGGTTAGGGATTACATTTGTCTTGATCACCGAGGACCAGCATGGCTGATGTACAGTTAGGGGTCTCTAAAATTATTTAATATAAATTTAAAAAGAAAATCCAAGCAAAAGAAGACTTTTAACAAGAGTATGATAAGCCTAGCAAGAAGAACAAAATAGAATAAAAGCCACATACTGTACATTAATAAATTATACATGAGTAGAAATCAATAAATTATATGAAAATCCATTTTGAAGAGACTTTATGGAGACTCACAAATTCATAGTCATTAACCACACCTGGGGTATCAACACTGGACAGAAACAGTGTTACAAAGTTTTTCTGGTCAGATCAGTCTTGTCACCACCAAAATAACTGCCAACAATTCCCACTTTCACAGTTCTCCAGTCCCTGAATTCCCTCAGCCACAGGAAATGAGCCTGCCTCTTATCTCTCATAGAAAAAGACTTCACTAAGAGGTGAGACCTCGGGGTCTATGGCCGTTATGTGAGCTTTCACTTCTGTGCATCTGTCCCGCCATAGTCTTTTCTTCTCCCCTACTCCCCAGTCAGTACCTCCACTTGTGTTGAGCGTCTTGTCTATATATCGCCACCTTCTTGAGACACCATGCAAGGGTACCCTGTCTCTTCTCTCTCTTGTTTTCTCCTGTCTCCTATTCCAGTGTACTCAGTAGCCTTAATAAAAAGAGACCTATTTACAAAGGAAAAGATTGGGAATCAAATGTTGTTTGCCTTTTAAATATCCCAACTGGTCTTAACTTAAAATTTCCTTGCTTATCTTGCATAATTGCTATTTTGTCTCTGCCATGTCTTTGTTACCACAATATTTTGTTTCAAATAATGGTGGCTTTTAAAGAGTTGCCCATTAAGCATTTTTTCTTTTTTTTTTTTTAATCACTGGGCGTGAGTATTATTTCTTTCTGGAGAATTTGACCACTTGTTTATCTGCTGAAATACATTTCTCTTTAAAGGCTTTGTAGTGAAAAGAAAAGATATGAAGTGTAAGATTAAAGAATGATATGATGGGATTGCCAGAAAAAATTTCCATAGTTCAGGAAATCCTAGCATGCCTGGTTAGTTGTTTGTTTCCAACATAAATGAGGTTTGTGAAAAGACAATTAGAATTGTCTTTTTGTTCCAATTGGTTATTCAGGAAAGAAACAGGAAATCTTGATGAAAGCCTGGGTTTTACAGGATGTTTGTGTGAGTATTTATCCCATGTGTTTGATGTTTTTCTTTCCACATCTGCATGCTTTATGCCTATATTTTGGCTAAGATATTCCAAAATACCACTTTGATTTTTTTCACTTCATTACAATTCCTGGTACAATGCTTTTTAAATGGGAGGGACTCAAAAATTAAACTGGAAGAAGACACTGAAGCCCAGAAGGTACAAGTCATTCCTTTCCTCTGAAAGTCAATTCCTTCATTATAAAATGCGAGGATTAAACTGAATAACCGAAATTTACTTTTAAAACTTGCTACTATAGTAAACCCAGCAGAAGTGAAAATGAATAGTACCCCCAGGGATCTGAGGGCCTACCCCAACACAGTTTCCACAAGCTGAAAGTTTCTTTAAAATGTCCTATTTTATCTTAAAAATTCATGAGAGTTTAGCACTTTACAAAACAGGAAAATCTATGTTTGTTTTAATACAAATATTACCTCAGTATTGAAATTACTTGCTTTCTCACAAAACCATCAAGTGTATTCAACACTCAGGGAAATAGGTCTATAGACTCACGCACACCCAATTTGCTCATTGTCCCAAGGTTGCCTTCACCCTGAGAGAGAAGTAACGGCCTTGGTGATCAAAATTCCTTCCTAGTGGAAATGCTGTATTCACATTTACAATTTTATCTTTAAGATAAAGGTAAGATATAATAGAAAAACTATCATACTTGCATTTGAATGGCAACCAAGAAAATAGGTAGAAGCCCTCATATGAGGAGATACAGCTAATTGGGCATATAAGGAAAGAATCAGTGGTAGAATCAGGGAAGCCTTCTCTCTACAAAGGAAGGGGCTGAGAATCCAACACAGCCAATGAGCAGCGAGTTGAAGAGCCCTGATTTTGAAAAAGGCCTTAGAGATATGACAGCCATGCTGAAAAAGCTGAATCCATCCACAACACTCCTGACAGGTACTTTAACACCCTCACATTAGGACACTTACTATCTCACATGACAAATAGTTCTTTAGGAAAAAACTACCTTGAAACAGTTGTAAATATTCCTCACAGTACCCTACATACACTTGTGCCCCACAATTCCATGGGAGTATGCTGAGTACAGACTAACAGCATGGCTCAGGCTCAGGATCTGATTCCTCCACTTACAGTAAAGTGCCAAATCACAGGCCAATTATTTAACAGGATGTGCTTCAGTTTCTACAGCTACAAACTGGGAGTAATAAATGGTGGTACCCACCTCACAAAAGTGTCATGAAGATGAAAAGTGGCTGATGAATGTAATCCATGGACAGCAGTGTTATGACTTGTGTTTAGCTGTCCCTCCAAAGGGTCACATAGTCATACATAGGGCTTTTCAGAGTTGGCTGGATCTAGAGCATGTGACTCTGGGATGGATTCATGGTGCACAGCTAGTATTAAGGGTGTGAGTGTAGTATCAGTTCTTTAACAATTCATCAACTACCCTTATCGTGTTAAATATTTTTGACAAAGAAAATACAAACACCAAAGTGGTAGATTTAAAAAATCTTAAGACTTTTGGGCCAGGGATTTAGCTTAGCAGTGTAACTGCCTGCCTGGCAAACACAAGGTGGTGAATTTGGTTCCCAGTACAAAAAAAAAAAATCTATCAATCTGAGAAAAGTCTTTGAAATGCTTCTAAATAAATTTATATGAATGTATCTTTATTTTAAAAAAGTGATATTTTCACAGTGTGAAAGGAAAGATTTATCCATGACTGTGCCATCTAAAAATAATTGACATCATTGTTTGAATACTTCTGCTTAATTTTTGAAGTTAAAGATAATTGGCACTGACAAGGTAAACATTGTTTCATGACTTGGAAGATACTACTAGTCTTTTCCAAAAAGGCTGTATTAGTTTATAATTCCATTAGCAAAACATATAAGTACCAATTTAACTAACCTTTTGCCAACTTTAGATAGTACATCATTCTTTTTATTTTTTTAAAGAAAATAGAACAAAACAAAGCAAAGCAAAACAAAACAGAATAGAGTCAAACACAATATAGCATTTCAGAACAGAATACTGCAATACAAGTCTTCAAAACGTAACAACAGGAGATTAACAATGGTTACCCTACTGTCTCTTGCCTTCTTTGAAATGGTTGTTCATACATTCACACACAATAAACTCAAACAAAACAAAGTAATATAAAACCAGATAAAACAAGGGTGAAAGCATTATGGGTCTTCAAGTCAGACAACAAGAAACCAACAATGGCTACCATAATGTCCCGTTTTTCAAAAGAGCTGTTCCTATCTTCTCACATATTGCAATCAAATACTACAAAAGAGGCTTAAACCACTCAAATCAAAGAATAAAAGCACCACTGCAATTCAGAACCTTTTCCCCATATTTATTGGGAATTTTGTATCTTACTGAGTCTTTCAGTTTCTTATACTAGGGAGACAATGCGGTGTTTACACATGTGAGTTTGGTTCATTTCACTTAGGAGTACGGTCTCAAGTTGCATCCATTTACCTATAAAAGCCTCAATGTGATCCTTCTTTATAGCTGAATAGTACTCCATTGTATAAAAGTACCACATCTTCTTTATCCAATCCTCAACTGATAGGCATTTTGGTTGTTTCCAAGATTTGGCTATTACAAATTGTGCTGCTATAAACATGGGTGCACATATATCACTGTGGTAAGATGATTTCACTTCTTCTGGGAATATGCCCAGAAGCAGAATAGCTGGGTCAAATGGGACTTCAAATCCTAGCTTTTTGAGAAACCTCCAAACTGACCTCCACAGTGGTTGCACCAGTCTGCACTACCATCAACAGTGGGGAAGGGTTCCTTTTTCCCTGCAGACTCTCCAGCATTTGTTGTTGGTGGTTTTCTTGATCTTGGCCATTCTTCCTGGAATGAGATGAAAGTTCAGAGTTGTTTTAGTTTCCATTTCTCTAATGACCAATGATGCTAAACATTTTTTCATCTATTTATCTACCATTCGTATTTGTTCAGCTGAGAAGTGTGTTTTCATCTCAGATGCCCATTTCTGGATTGTGTCTTTGAATTTCAAGGGCCTGATATTTTTTAATTCTTTATATGTTCTATATAGAAGGCCTTTGTCTGAGGGGGAGTTGACTAGAATTTTTTCCGAGTTTGTGGGTTTTCTTTTCACTCTGTTGATTTCTTTTGACATGCAAAAACTTTTTAACAAGACAAGATCCCAGTTGTTGATTCTGGGAAGGGTTTCCCGTGCAGTTTGACTTTTGTTCATGAATTCTCCACCTACCCCTATGTCTTCAAGATTTCTACTCACTTTGTTTTCCAGCAGATTTAATGTTTCTGTTTTAATATTTAGATCTTTGATCCATTTTGACTTTAGTTTAGTGCATGGTGATAGGCTTAGGTCTACTTTTAGTTTTCAGCATATGGAAAGCCAGTTTTTCCAGCACCATTTATTAAAGAGGCTATCTTTCTTCCAGTGAACATGTTTGGCCCCTTTGTCAAAGATAAGGTGGCTAAGTGTGTTTGTACTTGGGGTTGTATCTTCTAATCTATTCCATTGATCCTCAGGTCTCTTTTGATTCCAGTACCATGCTGATTTGATTACAGTAGCTTTGTAGTATTCTTTTAAGTCTGGGATTGTGATGCTTCCTGTCCTGCCCTTGCTGCCCAGAACTGACTTTGCTATTCTAGGTCTTTTGTGGTTCCAGATGAATTTTAAGAATCGTTTCTCTAGATCTGTGAGGTATGCTAATGGTATTTTCATGGGAATTGTATTAAATCTGTATAATAATTTTTAGAGAATGGCCATTTTGACAACGTTTGTTCTTCCTATCCATGAGGATGGAATGTCTTTCCATTTTCTGAGATCCTCTTTGATTTCTTTTTTCAGAGTACTGTAATTTTCATTGAATAGATCTTTTGCTTCCTTTGTTAGGTTGATTCGTAAGTATTTCATTTTTGTGGATGCTATTGTGAAGGGTGTGGCTTCTCTTATTTCTCTCTCAGTGCATTTGTTGTTTGTGTACAGGAATGCGATTGATTTCTAAGTATTGACTTTGTATCCAGCTACATTACTGAATTTGGTTATGACATCCAGAAGTCTTTCTATGGAGTTTTGTGGGTCTTCTATGTAGAGTATCATGTCATCTGCAAATAGTGATAACTTAACTTCTTCCCTTCCTATCCTTATTCATTTTATTTGTCTCTTCTCTAATTGCTCTAGGTAATGTTTCCAGCACTACATTGAATAGGAGCAGTGATAATGGACATCTTTGTCTTGTTCCCGATTTTAGAGTGAAAGCTTTCAGTTTTTGACCATTTAATGTGATACTGGCTGTTGGTTTGTCATAGATGGCTTTCATCAGATTGAGGTAAAGGCTATCTATTCCAATTTTCTGTGGGGTTCTTATCATGAATGAGTGTTGGACTTTATCAAAAGCTTTTTCTGCATCTACTGAAATGACCATGTGGTTCTTATCTTTGGCTCTATTGATATGGTGTATCACATTTATTCATTTGCGTATGTTGAACCATCCTTGCATTCCTGGGATGAATCCCACTTGGTCATGGTGTATAATCTTCTTGATGACTTGCTGGATTCTGTTTGCCAGTATTTTATTGAGGATTTCTGCATCTATGTTCCTTAGAAATTTGGCCTGTAGTTCTTTTTTGCTAGGGTCTTTCTCTGGTTTTGGTATTAGGGTAATACTTGCTTCCAGGAATGATTTAGGGAGACTTCCTTCCCTTTCAATTTCATTGAAGAGTTTAAGGAGTGTTGGCATTAAGTCTCCCTTGAATTTCTTGTAGAATTCAGCTGTGAATCCATCAGGACTTGGACTTTTCTTGATTGGTAAGGTTTTAATTACATTTTCAATTTGCTTAACTGAAATTAGGTTATTCAGTAGTTTTACCTCTTCTTGATCCAGTTTTGGTAATTGATATGTTTCTACAAATCTGTCCATTTCTTCAGTGTTATTGAACCTATGAGAGTAAAGATTTTCGAAATAGGAATTGATGATCTTCTGTATTTCCACAGGGTCTGTAGTGATTTCACCCTTTTCATTCCTTATTGCATGGACTTGAGTTTTTTCTTTCCTTTTTTTAATCAGGTTGCTAGCGGCTTAGCAATTTAATTTATTCTTTCAAAGAACCAGCTCTTTGATTCATTGATTCTTTGTATTGTTTTCTTAGTCTCAACTGCATTAATTTCTGCTCTGATCTTTATGATTTCCTCCCTTCTATTGGCTTTGGGTTGAGCTTGTTCTTCTTTTACTAGGTTTCAGGTGTAATATCAGATTTTTTATTTGTGTTCGTTCCATTTTCCGGATGTGGGAATTCACCACAATAAATTTCCCTCTGAGGACTGCTTTCATTGCATCCCACAAATTCTGGTAAGTTGTATTTGCATTTTCATTTGCTTGTAGATATTGTTTAATTTCTTCTTTAAATTCCTCTGTGACCCACTGATTGTTCAGGAGTGTACTATTAATTTCCATGTGTTTATGGAGTTTTTGCAATTTCTTTTGTCATTAATTTCTAGTTTGATGGCACTGTGATCAGATAGTATGCATGGGATAATTTCAATTCCTTTGGATTTATTTAAGCATGTTCTATGGACCAATATATGGTCTATTCTAGAGAATGTACCATGTGAGGCTGAGAAGAATGCATACCCTGATGTTGTTGGGTGGAAAACTGTGTAGACATGTACCAGGTCCATTTGTTCACAGGTTTGATTCAGTTCTGTTATTTCTTTGCTGATTTTCTGTCTAGTTGATCTGTCTCTTTGAGTCAAGGGTGTGTTAAGGTCTCCCATTATAATTACGTTATTATTTGATGTTTCATTTCTTTTTTTTTTTAAAGAATACAACCAAACAAAACAAAACAGAGTAAAGTCAATCAAAACAAAGCAATGAACATGGAACATGACTTTGAAACAGTGTGAAAAAAAGAAACAAAACAAAACAAAACAAAACAAAGCAATCGATAAGGCTACCATAATAGCTCTTGTTATCTGCAGTATACCTGCCCATACCATCAGGGATATGTAAAATAAAACAAAATACAACAAACTAAAACAGTAGAAACAAAACAAAACATAATGAAACAAAACAAACAAAGCAGAACAATATAAGCAATATAGAATTTCAAGATATTAGCGAAACAGCATTGGCTACCCTAATATTTGTTATCTTCAGAATACTTGCCTACACCTTCAGACACATTACAATCAAAGCACACAGAATAGAGTAAAATCAATCAAAACAAACAATGGAAGCCATACAGGGTTTCTAAACAAGATAAGTAGACATCCTTGATGGCTGCAATTATATATTTTGTTATCTTTAAAATAGCTGTCCATGCCATCAAGTATAATAAAATCAAACAAATCAGAATAAAATGAAACTAATCAGAACTATGAATACAATCTGAAT
>RJWT010002329.1:0-41509 GCA_004365215.1 Cuniculus paca | reverse complement strand
GAATTTCAAACCCCACCCTGTTCAATGACCCTGTTAGTTGCATTTCTAACCATTCCTTCTTCATAATAACTTGTCTGATCTTTTCCCAACCCCACCCAAAGTAAAACAAATCTGCCTCAAAATTCTTACCTAACTTCTGCTGATTTTATGGCACACATTATTTCTCCCATGGTCATATTGTTGTCTGCACACAATTCCATTTCCAGACTACACGATGCACGTTTGGATATTGAAGTCCACGTGTGGGGCACCTCCAACACTCCCCTGTACCAAGGAGAATAAACACCAAGGGAAGGTCTGTGGGACAAGTGAGTGAAAGAATGTCGAGGCTTGTTGGAACTGCAGTCTTTGAAGACAGCCTCCTTGGCATCCTCCATGTGAAAATTTTTTCAGTATCATTTCACTTGCACCAAAAGAGATTGTCTAATAAACTGCAGTAAGAAAAGGCACCCCATCCCTGGATTTCCCCAAATTTTCTCAGCCTAAAGTGATTAGGTCTGGCTCTTTTGACAGGAGCATGTCAATAAATTCAGACCCAATTGTGTGCCTTGATTCTGAGTCTTCGTTGATGACAGCTATGCTGCTGATAGAATAGGTTTTGAGCATATAAAGGATGGCTTTGCAATGTTAGAAATATCTTCCCAGGTGAGAAGACAAAGATCTCTCTCTGCTTCTTTCTCACAGCCTAGGTCCCTGACCCCAGCCTGGAAACACATCAAAGGCCACACCTTCCCTCTTTTTTATGCTCTTAGTTTGCCATTGCTCCCTTTCTGATTGCACCTCTGCGACTCACCAGTCAAACAATGCAGCTATTATGCTCCTGGGAGAAGAAGGGTAATTACCTCCATGGCCAGGTTCCAGGAGTAAGTTTCCTTGTGTCCAATTACTGTGTGGTAAAACGGCTGAAGTTGTGTTTTCAAAATTTGTTTTCTTTCTTTCTTTTTCTTTTTTTAAGCGTTTACTGTCATGCTGCCAGACCCTGGCTCTGAGCCCCACTGGCAACACAGGACATCTAGCTTCGATTTGAACTTGGGTTTCATAATCTTTCACTCTCTCCTCACCTGGCATCTCATTATAGTTATATCTTCTTATCAATGTCAATAAGCAAGGGCAAAATCAGCTGCAATAGAGAGGGAGATGCAACCCCAGAGTTTCCACTTCTCCATCCAAACCCAGATTGTTTTCATCATTGACAAGCTAGGGTGGAGTGACAGTGGTTATAGAGAGCATGGATTGACTTGCATGGGGAGAGGGTGACCTGAATAAGAGGGAAATGAGGTCGGTGGTGGTGCCTTTTAGCTTTTGAGTGACATCTGAAAACTTCCATTGGCCCTTTCCATTAGTTCAAGAAAGCTTTATGAAACAAACAAACCAAACACAAATGTATGACATAAGTCCTGGCTATTGAGTAGTATTTCCTGTCTAGGAAACAGATGTCGCTTTGTAATGCTTACTTAAAGAGGACAATATCTTCCAGAATGCTAACAATTAGCACCAATGCTTGAAAAACACCTTCTAGATAGGCCAGACATTATTTAAACACATATATTATTTTGTGGGTTCCTGATAACCACCATAACAAGATAATATTGTTAATTCCATTTTTAGAAAAAGTTCTTGAAGACTGGAAAAGTTTAATATTTCAATATCGCAAAGCTACAAAGTGTCAGAAGATAGATCTGTTTTATTCTGGAGCTCAAACTCTCAACCACTCAGCTATAATGGGAACAAACCTCCCACCTCCATCAGACTATTTATGGGAAACCAGGGTCCTGACAGCAATACAATACTTCACCAATAGAAAGCACATCAATTAGGGTCTAGAAAGATACCACTGTTCTTTGCAGCAGGTAACCTATTGAGTTGCTTGCCTGGTTGAATATAAGTAACTTGACTTGTGAGGTTGCCACCATCTTACCATGGAGTGTCCAGGATATCATAAAACCTTTGAAAACCTGAACAGGACAAATGGTATTCACTCCTTTGTTTCTTGCCTGCGTGCTTGAGCTGAGATAGCTCATCTCATCTCTCATTTCATCTCATCTTCTTCTGCTCTCACACCACTGACTTTCCAAAGTCCATCTTTCAGATAGCAGATTGTGGGACTTCTCAGCCTCCATAGCCATGTGAACTCATTCTTCATAATAAGTCTCACTCTTTTTTTTTTCTTTCTTTTTTGTACCAGGTGTCAGATTCATGACCTCATGCTTACCAGGCAGGCACTTGTGCCACTGAGCTATATCCCCAGCAATAAGTCTCTTTCCATACAAATATACATGTACTGCTTCTATCTCTCTACAGAACCCTCACTAATCAGGTGTTTCAAACAATTGAAGAACTTTACTAACCAATACTATTAACCTGCAAGTTACTAGAAATTGTCACCACTAGACCCATTAGCTTGTCTCTGGGATCTAATGTTCAGGATCACACGGCCTTTGTAGTTCACCCAAAACCACATGATACTGTCAGGATACCTGTTCCCACATTGAAACACTGATTTTGCTTCTTACATATGAATAGTTTCTGGAGGGATTGGTCAACATTTTATTTTGCTAAAAGCTAAGTGTTCAGATGCTTTTTTCATTAGACGTGTTTGCAGGACATAATAATTATGTTCCTCATGGGGAGGTGGTTACATAACGCATCTCAAGTCTTTTGTCATCCCCTTTCCTCTTTTCCCTCTGTCCTCCCCTCATCTCTTGATTCCCTTCTTCTTTGAGAAAGATCTATCTCCCTATTTTCAGTTGTCTATCTTTCATTTTGTTCTTTATTTATATTGTGGGTTTCCTACATAAGAAACTATGGCCATATTTGAGCCTGTGTGTCTGATTTATTTCACATAATGTTACAGTCTCAAAGTATAGAAACATTTTTATATTGGATTCTAATGACAGCTGGAGACTCCCAATTAGTGCAGATCCAGAGATGTGTCCAAATACCCATCTATGACTTGTGAAAAATAGAGTAGACTCATTCCCTAAGGGTTCTCCAAACTCTTCTGGTTTGAGAGGGGTGGGTACGGTATGAGGGGGGAACCCTTCAGCAGATGGTCAGAGTACGAGATTGAAGGTTAAATGCTGCCTTGCTCTAGTCTGGTGTCTCTGCTGAAAGAATTATGGGTTCTGTGTTTTCCTGTCACCCACGAATGTTGTTCCTTGCATGATGCTTACACCTATAGGACATATTCTTTATCATTGTTACTCCTTTTCTCTTCCTCTCTGTGTGTCTCTCTCTATGTCACTGTCTCTGTCTCTGCTTCTTACACACACACACACATACACACACACACACACACTAACTGTAATGGATTAAATGCTTGTGTCCACTCAAAATTCACATGTTGAAACTCTCGCATTAGTGATATGATATCAAGAAGAAGAGTCTTTGGGAAGTGATTAGGACTAGATGACTAGAATTAGCATCCTTAAGAGTTCCAAAAAAGCTTGGTTCCTTTTTTCACCAGGTGAAGATATAGCATAAATAAATAAATAATAACAAAAGATGACTGTGTATGAACCAGGAAACTAGTTCTCACAGGGCCCTAACTTGCTGATACCTGAATCTTGGTCTCCCCAGCTTCCAAAACTTTAAGAAATGAATATGTATCATTTAAGCCTGTATCTTATTACTTTTCTTTCATTGCTGAGACAAAATACCCAACACCCACAAGTTAAGGGAGGAAAATTTTATTTGGCTCAAGGTTCCAGTCCACAATCAGCTGGCTCCAAGGGAGAGTGGTGTAGCAGACAAGTAGAGGAGAAAAGTTCATGGTGGCAGAAGGTAGAAAGCAACAAGAGACAGCAACAGCTGTTTCTGTCCCTTATATCTTATGCAGGCAACTTAGGGCATGCAGCACTCACACCCTTAATCCTAGTGCCCCAGATCCTAGCATTGCACCATGAATCAATTTCAGTGTCACACACTCTACATCCAGCCACCTCTGGAAATGCCCCACCTATGACCACGTAAGGTTTTGAGAGGACATCTAGACACAAACCATAATGGCTACCTAGCCCATGGTATTTTGCTATAGCAGTCCAAGCTGTTTATGACACAAACACATACAGTCTCATTCTGTTTTTCCCTCCCTCTCTCAGCCTGCTCCCCTACCTCCTTCTTTCTTTCACACACATTTCGATCACTGATGTAAGCAAAGCTTTTATATATAACATTCTTGTATATAACAGATACTGCTTTGGGGAGGTTGAAAGGTCTCTTATTTCATACTCTAAATATTTAAATTTAAATATTAGATCCTTGTTCATAAAAGTCCTCCAGACTTTACATGATGTTATCTACCATGTCCTTCATCCCTTTTCCTTCCTGATTCTCTTTTCTCCTTTCTCCTTCACATCCCTAAATTTCCATTTATTTATAATGAAGAACATCTCAGCTCTGTCTTTGTCCATCTGTCTTCTGCTTCCAATCTATCACCTTCTTTTTCTGGTGGCCATAAGAAGTTTTATTTGTATCTGCATTCCCACAAAGAGAGAATAAAAACATGTGCATAATTACAAAAGGTGGGACTGTAATGAAAAGTAATTTTCCATCAATCTTGATAATTAGAATTAATTAATTATAAATTCAAATTTACAGATTAGTATAGGGAAAAATGTGTTTCTTGATCTTATCAAAGGACCTTTGATGAGCTCACAGCTTAACCTTATCTAGTAAAACAAATCTATATTATGTTTTGCCTATAACATTAGCCCTAAATAAATTAGAAGGCCCAACACTATTATTATTACGATTCCTTAATAATAATTTGTAGTTGCTTTCCATAATTTGGCAGGCAATTCCAGTAATGTGTCCTCTCTATTTCAGCTAGATCATTATTGAAGAGAATGTGTGTAAATCATAAATCATACCCTAGTAATGCTAAGTAAGGCTAGTTGAGATGAAATAGAAAAGTAGTTAGAACATCGGTGGGCTGGAAAGTTAGACAAATGTAGGTACGTATTCTGGCTTGATCACTTAGAACTTGTGCAACTATTATGGCTTGAATTATAGCCTCTGTTGAAATCTTTGTCCCCAGTAGCTGTGAATATGACTTAATTTGGAAGTCTTTACAGATAATCATTAAATTAAGATGTGGTCACTCCAGTTGGCCCTAATCCAATATGATAGGTGTCCTTATAAGAGAGATACAGGCACATACAAGCAAACAGAAAATCTCGTGTGACCACGAAGACACACAGAGGAGAATAACATACAATTACAGAGACAGAGATTGGAGCAATACTATACAAGCCAAGAATTCCATGGATTTCTGACCAAAGCAAGAAGCTAGAAGAAACGAAAAAAGATTATCAATGAGAATGTTTGCTGCTGACACCTTGCCTTCCAGAACTATGAGAGTCCACATTTCTGCTGTTTCCAGTCCCTCAGTTTGTGGTACCAGGGCACCCAGTTTGTGCCATGATACGGCAGCCCTAGGAAAACAATGCAGTAAATCTCAAGGATTCCAACTGTATAAAATGCAAATAAGGACACTGATGGTAGTACTTCCCTAGGCAGTTCATAGGAGGATTTGGAGAGCAGATTGTATGTCACAATCTTTGCACAGTATCTGGTCCATATTAACTGCTCAGTACATGCCGGTTTTATTAACAAATGTTAGCTATTATCAGACACAAAAAGCTGAAGTTCCTACATTCCAGGTGTCTATAATTTAGGTCTTTCATTCATTCATCAAACCCCAGAACATCAATCATCTCTAGAACCTTTGCTCTACAGTTCTAACTACAGAATTCATTATAACCATGTACTTGTTAATAAGAAACTTGCCATAAATAGTTACAAAAATAAGTGAATTGTAAGGAATAAACCATTGCTGTCACCTTGATACCCTACTGGCATGCACTGCTAGACAGGGCTGCTCAGAAATTTGTTAAATGGAATAATCTTTGTCAGTCATCAGGACCTTGCTGGTCCCTAGAGCCTTGTAAGATCTGCTTTCTTATTTCTTTGGATTCTGTAACCATGGAGATCAACTTCTGCCTCAGTGCTACTGACCAGGTCTTGTTCTAATAATGCCAATGCTCCTACATTAAAGGATACAATCTGATTTGACCTCCTATAATTCTAATTCTGTAGGCTTTTTCATTTTCTAAAATAAATATTCATTATTTTAATAAGCTAAAATGAGGCAAATTTTTTTCAGCTCTCAGTTGTAATGTCAAATTGAATAGATACTGGTAGAAAGAAAAATACAATGAAAAAAATCATAGCTTTATTTCTAAAGTGAATTTATGAAATGCAGCATTAAGTCACAAATCTTTACTCTAAATCTGTTTCTGTGAACCTCAGTTTCCTTATTTGAACATGGTTGTAAAAAAGAATCACCTCTCAATCTCATGGTGGAAAATTAATATCAACAAGGGCCTGTTATATATCTGTTAGGAAGTGAGTTCCCAGCCTCCTGCTTTTCTCCCTTTATATCTTCCATAACACTTAAATAAATAGTCATGAATACAAAAGAAAACGCAGCCTTAGCTTTATAAGTTAATGCTGTCTGGCTTTTTGTTTTATAAACTGAATCAAATAGAACTTTCTGAAATGGTTCCCAAGGATCCCAGCCTCTGGTGACCACACTCCCATACTGTTCTCTCTCCTTGCATGTAGGTTAGCCCTAGTAACTTGCTTCTAATGAATAGAAGATAGCCAGAGGGATGGTAATTCATACTCAGAATGTTACACAAACACGACTTGCATCTTATAGATCCTCCTTTGTTGTGCCTCATTTGTTCAGCAGGAAAGTGCCGTATTATGAGTTGCCTAGTGGAGGGATCCTCATAACAGGTAATGAAGGCTACCTCACAGTGACAGCCCTGTAAGAGCCTGGTAAATGGATGACTTCAAATACTTTAATACTTTCAGCCCTAGGTGACATCTTGATTACAGCGTTATAAAGACCTTGAGGCAGAGGCACCAATGAAGACACCCAGATTCTTGACCTGCAGAAACTCTGAGATAATGAATGCTGTTGCTTTAAGTTACTCAGCTTTGATGTGATTTAAGTACAGTAGATAACAGCAGGATTTTCATGTGCTCATTCTCTATGGTGTTTATCCGGTGGCCATGACCACAATTATAAATTATACTTTGTTTTATTAAACACACACACACTTTCAAATAAAAGTTTGTTATTCTCTTCCTAATTGCCCCTTGGTCCTGTACTCTTTAGAGGCCCAGCTATGTGCTGATTGGGGAAATGATGGCTTCACCTGCCCACATTCCCCACACTGGTCCTCAACTGCTTGTCTAATAAAATATCTACCTCTGTAAAGTCTGCCTCTGAAGCTATCCTTTCCCTCACAGTGCTGTTGCATGTGGAGTGACCAATGGTGGAGGCTTCTGCAGATGCCAGATCCTCCATCCCCAGGATGCAATGGCTTCTGGGACATTCTCTGCAATGGAGAAGGACTGTGCAGCTGAACCACTGAACCAAGTGTCCGTCAAGGCACGCCTGAACAGTGGCAGCACACTCTTGGACAAGGGGACTTGAAGAATTGCTTTGCTAACCAAGACAGGTTTGTCAAAGTTGATTTTGTTCAGGCAACATGATTGAGGTACGATTGACATGCAAAAGGCAGTATTGGTATCAAGTCTCTTCCATGTCAGCAACTGGAAGGAAAAAGAGCAATGTAGCTGTGGATGCATTTTTGCCTCAATTGTCAAATATGTTATTCTTATGCCAATAATACTAGTAATAAGTATAAGTAACCTTGAAACTAGTAGTGAAATAATAATAAATTCCAACATATTGTTTTGCTTTCATTGACTTAAAAACAATAAAAATATATATTCACTCAAATCAATGTCATTTAAATCATGCAGTAACAATAACTGTGTGTTAATGTCCCAAAATTGCCCACTATTTATATATCAGGTAATGTATGTAAGTAGAAAGCAGCCTTTTATGTCAAGTCTTGCAGTTAACTGTTTTTCAGTACCCAGACAATAATAAGCAGAACCCCGATCATGCTAAGTTTGTCATTGCTGTCACTTGGGAGTCAGAGAACAAATGACCTCCTGCCAGGCTGTCACCAGTAACAGCCACCCAGGGGAGCTCCTGAGAACACATTTTTCTTAGAACTGGTAGTGTTTGTTTTCTTAATTTCCTTGTCTGAACACAGAACAGAATAAAGGAATGAGGAAAAGTATCTGCAGGAAAATATTTTCCGTAACTATCCCTACAATGTCATTATATTCAAATAAGCAGCAAAAGAAAAGAAGAGTTGCACTTATCCCTTCACTAAGGGAGAAAAAGAAGAGATGTGTAATGTTACATCCTAGAGGCTGACCTTGGCAAACAGATGGACTCCAGAAGTTGAAGTCTTCCTCTGCCGAATGGAGCCTAAGTCCCACGAAGGACAGAATGGCAAAGTCAGCAACTAGACAGGTAAGGAGACAAACAGAAAGCAGCACTGATAGAGGCTAAATGCAATAAATAACCTACAAAACTAGACTGCTCTGCCAGTGTGCACCTCCCTCTTTCATTAGTCTCCAATATCGCTTGCCGCTGAGATCACCTCCAGAAAGGAGTTGGGAGGAAGGGTGACTTTCCCCTGATCTGTTTTCAGAAAGTTAGACTTTGAGGTCTTGGCCACTGCTGACTGTAAGATGTGCACAGCTGGTGTCTGATCAGAGCATGGAGGAACATGCAGATCTCCGCCTTCTGCTGCTATGTCCAGCTCATTGAACAGACTCTTAATGAATGCTGGTGGCACACATAAGCAAATGGCGTTGCTTAGTGACGAGTCAGATTTTTGGTTAGCTGCAAAAGGGATTCCTAACTCAAAAGGTATAAAATTCTACAGGAAGATATGAACATGGTCTCTTCCAGTTTTGTCTTTTTGAGACAAACTGCTCTGTGCCATGTGAAACTCTCAGTCTCCAGAATGCACTTAGGCACTTGGCCAGATACATGGGACAAGTCTTGCTTTCTTTTCTCTCCATAATTTCCTGCAATCAATTGGTCCTCACTCTCAATGCAACTTCTCACCGAGCCACTTTGACTAATTATCCTACACATATAACAAATTTGTACGACCTCCAAAATGTGTGCACAGGTAAAACTTTTGTATGTTGTCTGAAAATGTAGGTATTGAGTAAAAAAATATTAAGCCAAGTACAGTGAAATAGGCCTGTAATTCCAGTACTCAGGAAGCTGAGGCACAAGGATCAGAAGTTTGAGTCCAGGCCAGACAACTTAGCAAGTTAGCAAGAACCTCTGTTAAAATAAAAAAATGACAATGGGGAGGAAGTAATTCAGTGCAAAGACCCTGGGTTCAATCCTCCATGCTGCAAAAAAAAAAAAAAAAAAAAAAAAAAAAAAGATAAAATATTTCACATCCTCATTACTAAAAATTAAAAATTTTAATGTAATAAAATTAAGTACAGGATGACTAATTTATTACATTTAAATTATATATATATTCATATTCAAAGGATCAGTTTAGAGGAATCCTAAATAGTCTGTATATCTACTTATATACTTGAATATACTCAATGTAATATAAAAAGTATAAAATATCCATGGGCATCACTTCTACAGGAAGAGTGCGATTTTATTACATTTATATTTTAGCTACATTAACATCCACATCTTTATTTACATCTACACCTATGTATTTACTCCTTTCTTGGGGATCCCATAACATCCTCTGTGTGTCTGTCCATTAATTTCCACCATGTCTTATCATCATTCCCTTTTTTAGTATTTATAATCTCCCTTTACCACTTGTTTCTTCAAAGCAGGCACTGATGATTATTTTCACTGTTGGATATCCCATCATCAATACAGTGTCTTGGAATCTATTAAATGTGAATCAAGAGATTTATAAGTAGTCATATATGGATTGCAAATAGGATCAAGTTCTCAAAGACAGTCTCATGATGTAAAACTGTTTCACTATTCACGTTTAGGAAATAAATATACTATCACTCTTCTGATTTTTCTTTATAAACTCACCTGGGAAGAGCTCTCCATCACTTTGACCACTTTTTATTGGTTGAGCAAAACACAGAGCTTGTCAGATTCAGAATTAGGGATACATCACTCCCCTGGGAGACAAGTTGGAGAATTTCTGGCCATTTTTAATCTGCCGCAGCATGCCTAAAAAGTACATGGGAATAAGCTCTCTTTAAAAATATGTGGCTTTCTTTTGTGGACCAGAGTTGGGTCTATAGCAATATCTACATAAACTTTTGTAGAATTATCTATTAAATTTATTAATGAGGGAAGGAATTTGTAGGAATCTTTCTGGTGATGTATCTCTGCTATCATCAGTATTAATTTGAAATAGATAAAATCTTCAATCATGTTAATGTAGATAGAGTATTATATTCAGAATATAACATACCTGGCTGAATCTGATGTAATATATCACGTTGGAAAATGCGATATTGGAAATATATTTAACTGTGGTCACATCTTTTCATATTACCTGCATGGAATTTGTGTTGATAAAGTGGATGGCATTTATACCTGCTTTTGTTTAAATAGCCACACTATAGCTTAGTACTTACAAGTTTGAAATACGGTGATGTTACTAATTTGAGGGTCAAATCAACCAAAATCTAATTATAATGAAAATCAGCATAAAATTAAAGTCCTCATCAAACTAACCTCCAAGTATCTGCTTATATTCAAAAACTTTTTAGCAAACATTTCTTTCTCTAGATTATTTTCACTTAGTCTTATGAAAGTACATGTATTTATGATTAATTTTCACTTTGCTTAGCAAAATATTCTTTTATAATAAGTTACTTGATATTCAGAGTACTACTGAGTCTCTCAATTCCATTTTTTGTCAAAGACAGGAAGTTGGTTTTTGCCAAGAATAAATGAACTTGAACAGTGCTTTAAATGTGGCTCAAAGGATGGAACCCTCAAATCACAGGCCCATTCTGAAGTTGGCAAACCTTTCTCCTGCCCAGACTATGAAATAATAATGATGCCCTTTAGCAATTTAAGCTTTGTGTTCCAAAAACCTGAATCTATTACTAAATTTCACTTAACAACAGGATCTTATTTTATCTTTAGCAAATATCCTGGGACATGTATAAGTACCAGAGACAAACTGCATTTACAGATTTTAAATTTGGAATGATGAGCAAATCAATATCTCAAAGTATAACAGGAACAGATTCTATAAAATGAACACAAATCAGATATTGCTTTGGCTAAGTTCCAACAGAGAAGAGACACAAAAATTGAGAAAGTTAAGTGAAGTAAGATATTAACTGATGTAATAGAGCTATTCAGATATGTTTGAAAAATATGAAGCTTAGCAATTTAAAACATAAGAAAAAAATCTAGTTTAAAAATGTAATGCATATAGTGTCATTCTGTCATTCAGTTTTAGAAATGAATAACAGCAATTACCAAGTTATGAATGAACACTTATATTAATATTTATATATAAACCTGCAGTTATAGTAGACCAAAAATTATAGGAGGTACTTATGAGCATCAACCAAACACCTGATAGATGCCGGAAGGTATTTTTTCAAAGTGGATTCTAACAGCTTCTTTTGAAACTTTCAAATGGAATTATTCAGTGTAACCCATTAAAACAATTACATTTTCACTTTCCCATTTTACTTAATGCAAAGTCAAGCTCAAGGACATTCATTTATATGAATGATTACCAGATCTCTTTCAGACCAGATCTAAATTAGCAATCACATTCTAGAATCATCATTTACCTAAATTATACCATTTGAGTAGCAGACAGTTCACATTTGGTTTTAGAGCATAAAAAATACTTGGAGTCAAACAATTGTATACTTTAGAAATATGCATATGGCCTTAAACCTAATGTCTTTCTCCCTTAGCCGCTCCCTATTTAGAATGGAAGAAAGAAGCACAAACAGGAGCAAGCAGTACACTCGTGTGTGTGTGTGTGCGCGTGAGTGTGTGTGTGCTTTTTAATCCATATAAGTTCCTTCAAATAAACATAGGCATTTGAGATACAGTTAATTTTATAGCTGCTCATTCTTGTATTCAATATTAATGTCTACTATATGCCAAAATGGTATTAGAAAGGTTTTGGCAGGCATCATTGGTACCCACCAAGTATCCGTTGCTCTTCCATATTCCCCAGGAGTCCTACCTTTCTTTAAAGTAACTGCATTCTTTCAGAACAGACAAAAAAGAAAATGAGCACTTGTCTTCCAGGGTCTCACTGTTCAGAATGCCTCCTGCCTCCTAATTTCCCTGCCAGCTAGTTGTGGAAACTGCATCACTTTTCTGTTGCTGCTGTCACACATTATCACCAACTTGGTATTTTAAACATATGAACTTATACTTTTCCAATTACAGTTACGCATATCTTGCATTTCTGTAGGTCAGCTGTCCAATGTGGATCTTCTCTGGTTGAAACCAAGGTATCAGCAGGACCAATCCTTCTGGAAGTTCTAGAGGAGAATCTGTCTCTTTTACTTTGCCAGCTTCTGGAGGATATCTGTGTGGCTTCTTTGGTTGGTGTGATTTCTTCCTCCAGTTTCAAAGCTAGTGGTGACTGATCAAGTGCTTCTCGCATCAAATCTCTCTGAGCTTCTGCAGTCACATCTTTCTCTGATTTAGCTGGAAAACCTTCTCTATTTTTAAGGATTCATGTCATTAGATTGGATCCACAATCTAATGTCACAAACTTAATTACATCTGCAAAGCCCATCTTGCTATGTAAGATAATATATATGAATGAGGATGTGGATATCCTGCTCGGCCCTTATTCTGACAGCGATAAAGTTGTATGGGGAGAGGGTAGCATGAAACTAAGGGAGCTGAGTCCCTGCATCAGCAGGTGGAGAACAGCCTTTAGAGACCTATGCTGAACTTTGAATAACAGGACACAAATGTTTTGTAAGTCCAGGGTTACTCTTTGAGGCAGCTAGTATTAATAATCCTAATATGATAATGGATAAGGACTCCTTGAGGTTTGTTTAGCTACAAGGACTGAAATTTCTATCTCACAGACATAATTCCTATGCATTTACATAAATAACATTTTGTTTATCTTTCAATACTCAGAATTTAACAGAAGAAAGAAACAAATGGGGAATGGAGTCAAATGAAAAATAAACAAATGTGAGTAAATGCATAACAGCAGCAGTAAAAACCTTGACAGTTTGGACATATGGACCCATTTTAAGCTACTCTAATCTTGGTCAAAGGCTATTGTTCTTTGTGGGACTCTTCTCCAGAAGACAACTCTATTTTTTGGACACATGGTCCCTTTCTCTATCTTCAAAGTCAATGGTGACAGATTATCATTGGTACACAGCAGTAGGAGAGATTAAGGTCAAGATTTCTCTGGGAATCTTCTCTTACCTACCCCCGATTTTCAAGCTGACCAGTCCATCAAAGGAGCTACAGGGAGTCAGGGATCCTACTCCAGGCCTCTGGTCAAGGGCTGGGACATTCAATGCATGAACCATAAACCAGAGAGAGAGAGTGCGTGCGCGAGAGAGAACGCAGTTCTTTTCACCCATCAGTCATAGCATGGACTTGGGAAGTAAGAAACGCAGAGTACAAATTAGAGCTCAAGAAGTTCTTCGGGGAAAAAAAAGAAGTTCTTCGCTGTATGGTTATGGTAAGTTTTTCAGAGCCTCTATTCACCTACAAAACAAAATAATAAACCTATCTTATGATATACAGGTAAAGATTTCATGAGACACTGCTGATCTAGTAGAGTTCTAGATACAAAATCAGCTTTATTCATTTTACTATGTCCATAGACATCCTGAGAGTAAAGCAAGAATGAGGTTAGTATTCGGGCAGTACTGAGATTATTCTGCATCTTGGCAGCCTTCCCAGACCTAGGTGAATCTCAAGATCCATGCTTTGCTGTAAAATTTGAAATGGAGTAAGCATGTTGATAGTTTATTTTTGCTTCAATATTTTGCATTAAAGATTAAAAGAAAACTATTGCTATTACTTGAAAGATGATGCAAGTTCTTAAATAAATACTGAGATGTATTAAAGAATTTTTTGTTAAAGCTAAGGATCTGGGAGCTTTTAATATATGGAACTAAGTTTTACAGAAATTGAACAATTGGTCAACATCATTAATTGCATTCATTTCCTAATAGTTTACTGTACATATTCTCAGATCATGTTAGGAGAGGCCAAAACATTTGCTGCCTCATTCGGAAAGAAACAAACCAGCAAAAAGAACCCATGCAGAATCCTTCCTTATGCAATATGAAGACTTGAAGAGGCTATAAATATTAATTTCAAACTCAGATCACTCAAATATAAGTGCTCTCAAAGTGATATTGCAAATAATTTCAAGTTATGCAGTAGCACAAATGGTCAAATAACTGAGAATAATTCACCATTCACTATGCAATCATGGGCTGAAAGTAACAGAATTAGACAGGAAAACTCCATTAAACTATGTCAACTTAGATCACTCTGAAGGGTTCAAATGGCCTGCTCTGTTCATTAATGACCATGAGAGCATTCTTTCAAAGAGTAAACTTTCTACTTTAGAATAATTATAGATTTACAGAAAAGTAGAAAAGGCAGTGCAGAGAGTTTCCATATACCCTTCACTCACTTCCCACTACCTAACCATAACATCTCACATAACTGCGATATATTTGCTCCACCTAAGAATTCAACACTGATCATTTCTATAAACTGAATTACTCACTTCATGCAGACTGCGTTAGTTTCCTCCACCATCCTCTTTCTGTTCCTGCATCCTATGCCACATGACATCTGGTCATCCTCTCTGGTCTGTTATGATCTCAGAAGTTCCTGTTGTTCAGGTCCTTGAATGTTTGGAGGAGTACTGGTAAGGTGGTTGGCAGGATATCTCTCTGTTTGGTTGGTTTGCTGTTTTTCTCATGATTAAATTGGGGTCGTGGGTCTTGGGGAAGAATGTCACAGAGATAAAGTGCGCTATGTTGTGGATCTGAAATGTTCTCCAAGGACATGTGTTTTAAAGACTTAGTCCCCAGCCTGTGGAACTGTTGGGATTGGAAGGGAACTTTAAGAGGCGGGTCCCAGTTAGAGGAAATTCACTGGGAGTTGAATGGAGGTCCCTGGGGACTGGTCACCTAAGGAGACATTAAGAGCACAGCCCCTGTCTGTTTCCTGGCTGCCATGCGATGAGCAACGTCTTCTGGCTCATGCATGTGGAATCTCACTAAGGTGACCAGGCTGTCCTTGAACTTGTGATCCTCTCTCTTCAGCTTCCTGAGTTGCCAGGCTTCCAGGTGTTTGCCCCCATGCGCAGCTGGCCCTTCTGTTTTTCTACCATTTTCTTATTTTCTTTAACTGCAAAATGCTCCATATTTTCTGTTCCTATCCCAGTCCTAGAATCTATGATCTCTCTGTTTTGAATGATTAATTTAAAAATGATAAAATCACAGATATCTTAAAACTTTTGTTGTGTTCACAGTTTTAAGTTAGAGACCAATAAATAGATTGTTTTTAGAAATTTGTTTTCTGAAAAACCACTAGCTCCACTAGTTATTTATGAGTTGCTAAATTTTAGGATTTGTTTGAATGGTTCATTTTTATGACTCAGGATATTTTAGTAGCAAACTTCTAGCCAAAACATCTGCATTTATATATGGATGAAGTTAAATATTTTGCTGTTGGATTGAAGACTAGGTCTCTTGAACAGTTACCACCAGAGAGAAATTTACTCTGAATTTTAAATGAAAAGGTTTTCGGATTAAACATTATTTCTGAGTGTATCTGTGCACATTTCAAGATGTGACTAGCATTTGAACTAGTGGGAGCAGCAGATTACCCTCCCCAGTGTGAGAGAGGATCATCCAGTCTACTTGGGGACCATAAAGGGTGATGATTTACTGGTGCACAATTCTGTCTGTTAGTAATTTCATCAGGGCTCAGCTAAGAGGTTATTTTGTTGGTGTCTCTGGTCTTAGCCATGTGGCACCAGTTGGCCAGCAGCTTTGTGGAATCTGGTGATCCAATGTTGCCTCATCCACATGCTTGCCGGCTGGTTCTGCCTATCACGAGACTCCTTGTCTCTCACCCTCAAGGAGGCTAGCTTGGACTTCTTGCCTCTAATGCACATGCAACTTTTTTAAAAAAGAGATTAAAAGAAAACAAAACAGTAAAAACAAAAACAAAATAATAAAAATGATACAGGATTTCAAAACAAGATGATAGGGAATTAACAGTTCTCACTATATTACGTATTGTTATCTTTGGAATAGTTGCTTGGATTGTAAGATACAGGCATGTAAAATGGGTCAAACAGTATAAGCACTCACACTTTCTTTCCATGAACTAATAGGACTCTGTCTCTGTCTCTGTCTCTCTCTCTGTCTCATATATATATACATACACATATACTTTTTACCCCCTTCCTTCTTTCTTCTTTTTTCCCATCCCAGTTCTTTCCCTTTGAGCAGTTTCTTCTCTTTCACAATATCTATTGTAGATTTAGAATCTTATTTACTCTTTCAGATTTTTTTTACACTAAAGAAACAATCTGGTGTTTACACATGCAAGCCATTTATTTTACTTATGAGTATGTTTTCTGATTGCATCCATTTACCTATAAAAGCCTCAAATTTATCTTTCTGCATAGCTGAGTAGTACTCCATTGCATAAAAACACCACATCTTTTTTATCCATTCCTCAGTTGATGGGTATACATTCAACTTTTAAGTCTTGCACTGTTCTGAAACAGTGACCTTGGTCTAAGGATTCCAACCACAAGACACATAGAAGCTTGTGCTTTTGGAGCAAGTGAGCTAACCACTCTAAATCTTTGCTATGATGATAAAAAGGAGAACAAAGAATAAAAACTACTTAGTCTAGGATCTGGAAAATGGAATGTGTCAAAAATCATTAGCTACACCAATTGTTTTTGTTGTTAGTTTAAATATTACCATTATAAAATCTAAAACCTTCCCTTTTCTTCCTCCCATGTTGTTAAGTGACTGGCTTCTGGCTGAAAGAATGTGGGCAGAAACAACACAAGCTATTTGGATGCCTGACCCATTTCTTGGTAACCCTTCCTATTTTTTTCGTGGTCTGCCAGCAGGATCACACAAAAAGTACTTAGAAGAACCCAGAGATTCAAAATCTACAAATCAGAAAGGTCCTATGATTCTGAGCTGTTCCTTAAATTGTGATGCGATTATGTCCCAAAACACCTACTGCAAACTTAAAATGTGATTAAGTAAAAACTGCAATTAATGCACATAACCTATAGAACACCATAGTTTAGCCTAATTTAAATGGAATCAGAACACACACCTTCAGTTACAGTTGGGCAAAATCATCTCACACAAAGTCTCTTTTGTAGTAAAATATTGACTACCTTGTGAAACTTACTGAATAAGACACTGCAAGTGAAAAACAGATGACTATATGAGGGCCCTTTCACACCACTGTAAAGTCAAAAAAATTGTTAGGTGGACCCATTACAAGTTGGAGATCATCTGCACAAATATCTAGAAGTCTCTCACTGAGCAACCACATCTGTTATATGGGTGAAAAAAGAATATTTTATTTTTTTGAACCACCGAAATGTTGGGTTTGTTTATTAGTGTCAAGTGATACTTAACACAAAAATTAAAAGGGAATTTTAGAGGGACATTTCTTGGTTAATTTTTTTCTAAAAGAACAAAAACTCACTTGAATTGCCAAAGATTCAAAGAATATAATTGGGATTCTATGAATGCATCTCAAGAACTCCAGGAAGAATATGCAGATGGGTTTTACAGTGGATGGGAACTACAAACGGTAGTGCTATCAACACAAGTTAGTCCATCTGTCTCTCTGGGGGAACGTGGAATCTTGTTTCTGGTTCTTGCTGCATTGTTTTATTCATGCCTTCCTGTTGCAGGCTTGCCCTCTCTGCTTCTCTCTGTACCTGGGAAGAGCCAGCTCCTTCAAGTACAGATCACCAGCTCAAAGTGGGCCAAGTTTACTCCTTGCTCAAATCAGCCGTAGCCATGGGGCAGGGCCGCTTCGCATGACACAACCTCAGTTCTCATTGCAGAAAGGGGCCCAAAAAATACATCCAGGAAAGTTAATGAGATTAGGCAGAATTCCAGCTTAACTCTAGGTAAGCATAAGTGGTATCAATACTTCACATTTTATTTTGTACATAGCCCATTATTTTTACAACCTTTCCCTTCCTCTCCATTAAAAAAAAATTAATAACAAAGTATTTTCTATTATTATAACTAAGGCTATACTTAAAATTATTTTCCTTTAATATTTTAATAGACCTCTTTTTTTGGGAGGGAGAGGTACCAGGGATCGAACTCACCACCTCGTGCTTGCCAGGCAGGTGCTTGTGCCACTGAGCTAAATCCCCAGCCCCTGGACCTCATTTTTTCAGAATAGTTTGAGGTTCACAGCAAAATTGAGAGGGAAGATAAGATTTCCTATGTGCTCCCTACACCCACATGTGCACAATATCCCACATCATCCAAATATTCCACCAGAGTGGTATACTTGTTACAAAGGGTGGATATACCTTGATATATTATTATTACCCAAAGTTCATAGCTTATACTGGGCTTCACTCTTGGTGTCCCTTTGAATTTGACCTTAACTATGAACATAGTCTAGAAGGTCCTCTATATTCATGGTATTTGCACCCTAAGTTCAACCCAATTATGGATAGGAAATATCTGGGGGGAAAATTGTGTTTGTACAGACTTATTTTTTTCTTGCCCTTATTCCCTGATCCTAAGCAGTATAGTGTAACAAAGATTCATGTGGAAATTATGTTATATTAAGTTTATGCAAGTAACTTAGGGATTATTTACTGTCTACAAGAAGGTATGTGTCGATTATATGCAAATACTACATCATTCTATTTAGGGGACTTGAACACCCTTTGAATTTTGTTATGTGAGGGAGTTCCTGGAATCAATTCCTCTCAGAACATATAGGGTTACTATGTATTCTAAACTGATCAAGCAAAAATAATCACTATACCATCTCTCATAAACTACTCTCAACTCTCTTCCTCTGTGTGTGTGCGTGTGTGTGTGTGCGCGCCCTATCGAACTTTACTCAAGCACAGGAGGTTGTTTTGTTGAAATGTCTGCCGTTTCCTGTTGGCCTTGATGCTTAGACAAGAACAATTTGTCAGGCACCTATCTCCTTACTGTTAGGTAATATGAATCTTGCAGAGTGTTTGCAACACACTGATGTTTTCTTAATGCTGAACAATGCTATGTTTTAAGCTTCAGCAAGTGGATATCCCCTGGGTTTATCCTGAAGCTCCCTGTTTGAATTATTTTATACTTTAGCTCTCAGTTGGATTCTTCCACTAACTTCTTGGCCTGATTGTTCGGCTACATTAGGGGGCGATCAGCAGAAGCTGTTTATCTCTCAGAAGAGTATGAGCTGTTTTTTCCAAATACACTTAGTGCTCCCTTTTCAATAACATAAACTAACTGTCGTTTTCAGTTAAGTAATTTCTACTGCATTTCTGGTGCCAGACAATCAACGATCCTAGCAAGATGGCTGCAGTGACAAAAAAAATTTTAATATAAAATTTGGTGCCGTATCTTTAGCTTGCATAAGAAAGAAATGACCAAAGTCTGAGCAGAAAAAGAGGCAAATCGCACACTGCTTAGACAGAGAAATTCTGACTGTATCTTTCCAGAAATACCTCTCTGATATGGAGAAAGGGACATAGAGAGGAGAGGGTGACACTGATCAAAAGAACATCTAAATATGACATCTCCTAAAAGTAACCATAAGTGCCTGTCTTCCCTGAGATTGAGGTTGTGCGGATGAGAGGCAGATTGGAAACGAAATTAGGAAATTAAGGTGACTCCAGGACAGGGCTTCCGCTAAGTCTGAATTTGTTGACCATGACAGACGGCCAGGGTAAAGTCAGACCAATGAACACTTCCCATGTGCCACAGAGACCTGGGCCAATGCTAAGCCCTAAGGGCTCACCACTTCAGCCACCGTGGGAGCAGAGTGGGGAGTCAAAAGCTCAGGAGAGCGGTGCTCCAGGAAGTCTCAGGCAACATACTTCCATCGTTCACTAGGTGTTATTTGCTATTTTCAACTTCTTTTCTGATAACATTTTAGTAAAAAGGGCTAAAAAGAGAGGGACTAGGCCCATGCTTTCCACATTATTCAGAGTACCAGGGATGCTCAGAAGGCCAGGTTTATCAACAGACCAGTAACAACACCCATTTGTTAGCCGTTACCATGGTAATGCAGTTTAGCAAAGGCCGTGTACCCTCAGCGGCACCCAAGAGGAGGATAACATCACTTGTTATACCATCATGAGGAAACCGAGGCCCTGAGAGACCACAGGACTTGGCACACATTAAAGATGCATTTGTTCTCTATGACTGCAGAGCCCACCTGTAACCACAGAGATCTACTGATCCTAAATTGTGTGGGATAATCAAGAAAGATACCTTCAACTCTTATTATATGGATGGTTCTAATCACGGAAATATGAAAGAGCTACATGCTGCTTCTTTGCTTTTGTTTGTACTGATATGTCAAGGAGTTGAGCTGACTTTTGTTGGAATGGCAGGCTCGGTTGGATTGAAGGTATTTTTCCAGACAAAGTAGAGCAGCTATCTGCTGCTTCCAGCCCTCTGAGAAGTGCAGCCACGAGGCGTACAAGGAGCAGCAGCATGATGCCTACATGGAGGAAAATCACAGTCTAGTCCCACCACTTATGATCTCCTTCTAGGAGCCTAGAGTTTGGGGTACGCCCCAGGGGTAACAAGGATGGTGTGAGGGTGCAGATGCAGCAGCAAAGGCAGCATGTCCCAATTTGAGAGCAACTTTCCTCCCACGGTGTTGGGTTTGGGTGCAGTTAAGGGAAAACATTCTCTGCACAGCATTGAAGTGCTGCTGAGCTCGAAGGAGCAAATACGTCAAGAAGAACCACAGCACGGTGGTATCTCTGGGATGCTATTTTGCATAATATACTGGTTTCTGCTGCCCACGATCAACATGTTGAAATTCAACAGAACCAAATTTTTTGGCAACCATCTGCTGCTGACTCCCTGGGAGGATATTTTACCTTATCAACCAGATGACTCAGAGAAACACATGTCAAAGTGGGGTGAGAGCACAGATTAAATGGATTTGATGTATCTCCCAGTGAGAGATGATTCCATGCTGACAAAACACAATGATGTAGACCATTGCTAGGCTTTATTATGCGAGTCCCTGTTCCCCAAACTCTACATTTGTCTCTTGTGGCCTTAGGTCTACGGGTGACCTTTTTACCTCTATCCAAGTCATTCTCACTGGGATTATCCCTGTGGTCACCAGCCTCTGTCTCTCCATGCATTGCTTTTCATCTCTCATCATTCAAAGACACAGATTCCACAGAAGACATCTCTCTATGGTGGCAGTCCAGATCACCCCATCCTCTTTTCCTTGTGGTTACTGGAATTTGTGGACAATGTGTTGTTACAGGAAACCAATTCTTGCTTTCAACATCATTCGTAAATGGTAGGAAGCAAATTCTAGCAGGGCTAAGAGCCTGCACGGGTTATACATGACTGTGAGTAAGCCAATTAACAGACCACCTCAGACCACTGTACTTTTACATCACTAGTCTCCCCCTGTATGCAGGCCAAGCCTCCAGAGTTCTGTGTCTGCAGACCACCCATAGCACATTACTGAGGGGAGGAATCACAGCAGCACACTCAGGGAAGCCTGTCCATTGGGAAGGGGTTGCATGGTACCCACGTGGCATCAGAAAGCTTGTGTGAACTGTTCCCTGGAGTCACCCCTACCTTGGCTAGCAGTTTGTAACGCTCAGGAGCTTCCTACAGTAGAGGGGGTGATACTACAGAAAGCATCAGGTATCCAGTTTCTGTGGGAATATACAGTTGTTCAAACTACTGTGTTAAAAGTGGAAACGTGCTCAGGGCATAAATCCACCTGTGTCAGTTTGAGGTGGGCATCTTGTGCTAGGTAGGGGGTAAACAGGAGAAGCATAGGATTTAAATTCACATTCCCAGATGAACCTGAGTTCTAGGTCATATGCCCTATGATCCTATTGTGGGTTTGAGCTAGTGGCTCAAGGCAGTGTGGGTGAGGCTACAAGGTGGTCATTCCAAAGCAGGATCATAGTAGGTTGAGAAGCAGGATCCAAGGAGCCCCAAGAAAGGTCAGTGTGTCTTGTCTACACTTGGGACACCAAGCAACAGGCTCCATCAGCTGCCCATGTCACCAGGTAGTGTCATCAGAGCAACCTATGACCAGGTAGTATAAGATCATGTCCAAGGGGTCAAGAGGATTCCAGAAGAACATGTAACCAGGTATGCAGACCTTGCTCCAGTGCTGCCCTGATGACAAAATAGGCCACCTGTTTGTTCAGATGCCACCTTGGAAGGGAAAAACTGGCTAATGGGGGATTGGGAGAAAATGGGAAGTGGTAGAAGAAAAACTTTGAGAGAATTTACATTAAATAAAGGACACTGAGGTACAATGTCAGGCAGTTGTTGCAGCCATCTAGAGTTATGCTGCCCACTGTAATAGATGCTCACTGCATGTAGTGATTTAGATTTAACTTAAACAAAATAAAAGCTTCAGTTCCTTAGATCCACCAGCCACATTTCAAGTGCTCAGTAGCCACATGTGACTAATGGCTACCATAATGGACAGCACTGATGCAGAATGTTCCTTCTGACAGTGCTAAGCCGTGAGGCCCAGGATAGCTGGTATCCCTTCTGTCTTACAACTGTATTTTCAGGCATCTAGAGAGAGCCTAGCACATAAACATGGTCAAGGCTCTCCCTAAAGGACACCTCTCCAAAATATGGTCCTAATCAATCTCTCTAGGTTTCATCTCTCATTATTTATTCATTCCCTAAGCATATATTTATATTTATTGAGTGCCTTTGATGTGCCAGGTGCTCTGCTAGATGCTGAGGATGAAAAGACACAATCTTCATCCTTATCAAGCTCCATTTCTACCCATCAAGACAACAAACCAGTAAGCAAGTAGGTAACACCCAATAATTACAGCTGGGGGAAAATACTGTGAAGGAAATGCACATAGCAAAAAGAATCAGAGCTGCTGTTTTGTACAGAGTAACTGGAGACAGTCTCTCTGAGAGGTGGCATTTCAGTTATGACCAGATGCTTTCTGAATCCATAGCCCAAAATCTGTCACAGAGGGTGTCACATAAAAACACTCAATAAGTGGTTGTTGGCTGCATGAGAAATCAGGGTACTGTTGGCAAATAGAGTCTAAATGCTTTAATATAGGAATGACCTTGGTTTGTGGGAGTAGCAGAAAGGAGATCACAGGCCACCGCAGAATTACCAGGTGGAGAGACCTGGATTGGGGATTTTCAGAAGTGCGAAGGCCTCTTTTCTAGGTGTGATCCTGATTTATATTTAAGACAACTCTGGCCACTTTACTGAGACTGGATAAGGATGCAGGAGCAGCCAACAAGAGCAGAAGCAGGGAATTCTGGAACAGCCTCTGGCTGCAGCCAGGAAAGAGGTGATAATGGAGCAGGCTTGGACCAGCAGGGAGCTGTGGGCCCGGAGAGATGTGAACACAGGTGGCAGATGTCACTCAGGTTGCTCAGACTGCCCTTGTTACTCTGCTTCTCATCTCCATCCTCACCCTCCCTCTTCAACTTGAGGCGCTCTTCTCCCTTGGTTTAGCTTTCAAACTTTCACCTCGCCTTCCATGCCCTCAGACTTGCCCTCCTCCTCCGTGAAGCATTTCCTGATTATCTCAGCCACATAGTTTTCCCACGCTTCGTAACACCGCAGCACCAACCGCATTAGCTGTCTTGCACATACAGCGTTGGCACTGTGTTCCAACTGGGCTTAGTCTTTTGTATTGCTTTCAGAACCACTAGGTAACGTAGGTGCCCCTTAAAGGTCCTCCTGTGCCCAATCTCATGGTGAGCACCTGGTCTGCTGTCTAGATGTGGAGACTCAAATGTATTTGCTGAGGGAACAATAGGTTGACTGTATTTCCCTGATGACATGTCTCTTTCTTTTTGTTTAACAACTTATTTTTATTTGTATAACCCTGCTTCTTTGACTATCACTTCCTAACCAACGCTATGGAAGAAATATAAAACTATTCTTTTAAACATAGGATCTGTCCCTGGTGGGTTGCACTTGGCAGCAACAATGGTGTGAAACCTCCAAAGGCTTGGTAAGAGCTGTGGGGAAGTGTGAAATGTGTTCAATTAACTCTCGTTACTCAAAGTAAATGGAGGTGCTTAAGCCAATAGTCATATATTCTCAATTGCTCCTTTGACTAGACTGTAAACTCCTTAAACACAGTTTATTCAATTCAGAGCCCACATTGCAACATGTACCTGGCACGCAGTAGGTCTCCAGACATGCTGGTCAAGTAGAGAAATAATCAACCAAGTATGGAACCCTCTGATGGCCCCCCTTGGAAAGAAATAAGCCCCTGCAAGATGGTGCACTCAGATGTTAGGGTGCCCCCTGAGATACAGGCCTTCACACCCCATAGGTGATATCACTACCTTTATACTGCCCAGCCGGCCCAAGACGTGCGTTAAAAGTGTGTAGGACCGTCTGTAACATAATGGCAAGTATGATCAATTGTTTTTCATCTTCCCTGTCACTTGCCTCCACTCAGAAACATCATTTTCTTTCTACTGTTTTAATTCATCCTTTTCCTCATCCTATCCCTTCATCCCCCTTTGCGGGAATCCTCCAGATCTGATTCTCCATCCCTCCTTCCTTCCTTCATCTGATCAGACAAGAGGGAAGGACATCATGAGTTGGTTCTTTCCCTTCTTTTTTTCTCTTGCAAAGGTTTGTAACGTATTTTACTTGAAAATACGAGCATCATTTTTGTACTTGTCAATAGAGATTCTTAATTTGTGGTATCTTCTTATTAGTCACAGTCTTAATTTCAGGAAAAGAATCTCCTGAAATTCATGACAGGGTCTCTCTGCAGGAAAGCTGGAAAGGTGGCCACGTGCACGGGGTGCTTTTAGTCCAAGTCTTCCATGGGTTTTGGTTTAAGGTTCACCAGCATCCCTGAGAGAACTGCTTCCCTCATCCTCTTTTTCCCTCGTGGTGAGGGGAGGAGAGGCGAAGGGAGGGGAGGGGAGGGGGTTCCTCCTATTTTCTGCAACTGTTTACTTAGTCGGGCATCAATAATTCAGGACTTCGGCTCCCTTTCTGAAAGCCCAGGTGAGGGCAAAGGGCTCAGCACCAGGCCCACAGCTCATTTGCTCCCTCCGGCAAGACTCCACAGAGAGCCTCACTGGAGGCTCCTGGCCGGCCAGACCTCAGCTGCACTTGGAGAGGTGAACACGGTAAGCATTGACCTTGGATCTGAAATCTGTTTTAGTTTTCGCTCTTTAGCTATTCACCGGCTTCCCCGAATCTGCTAGACTGCCTTGGCCAGTCACAGCTGAGGTGGCGGCCCCTGTACCTTCTGAGCAGATGGGATCTGTTCAGAGGAGGCTCCTCCATCTGCTTCAGGCCTGAGTTTCTGAACCCAGACCAGGCAAGGGACTTTGAATTCATTCTTTCAACCTGCATGCATTTATGGGAGACCCCAAGATGAAAACATGGCCATGACTTGAGAGGCAGACTGAAAACCTGTGCAAGGATTTATGTATATATGGGGTCCACAGGGAGGCTGAGCCACACTCTTACCTATGGATACCTGTAAGTTTTACAACTGCAGGGGCCTACAGAGGCAGGTATGTAAAACACTCCTCTTCTGGAATTACTCAAGGGGCTTGGCTTCTGGTTTTGTTCATTGTTCTAAAGTTGAGTTTGGCTTCTCCAAGAGGTGCTCAGCATCTCTTTATATGCTCAGTATTTCTCTTTAAGAATAGGACCTAACTGGACGGCAGCATTATTTGTAATTTCTAATCCAAATTGCAAGAAATAATTCCTAATCCCAGAATTATACAAGAGCTCCTGTGCCACCCTTTCTTTCCCTCGTGCTTCATTCCCTGCCCTCAGGTTGGGCACTTGGCCGACCTTGACCATGGAGGACCATCACCAAGGAAGATCTGAGAACTTTCTTTGACATCCCAACTTCTGTATGCAATAGTCTTCCTTGACAGAACAGCCTCCTTTTACCCCAAACACTCACAGCTCTGCTTGAGTTATAGCTTGTTATATAACTCTGCCTCTCTGTTATATTTCCCAAATAATCAGTGAGGGGTTATTTGTCCCCATTCTGCTAATGGTGACAATTTTGTTAACACAAAGACATTTTATAGTACAGTTCATAGTTTTAAGGCCCATGACTTCTTTCCTTCAGTTGCTTAACTAATCTTTTCCTGTCTCCAAACTTTGTCTAATATAGTGCAGAAAAGTACTAGTGTAATCTTCCCATGCTGTTGTGCTGATTAAGCCAACTCACATCCTGTCCCCATGGCACCCATCTAGGGCATTTGATAAGTTTCCTGGGCTGGTAAATTGAGTGCAAATTAGAGGGGTATCTCTAGGGGTCCAAATTCCTGCCTGAAAGTCCCCAGGCACCTCCTGGCTCTCTGATGGAGTCCTTTTCCTTTAACACTCTCCCACCAGTCTGTCCACCATTCCCATTTCTACTTTTCACTGAGTGTCACCGTGGTATGTAAGTTAATTACATGGGGTCTCTGAACTACATGCTTACAGTAGATCTAGTTACGAAGACAAACAGCACAGAGATTCCAATGCATGCAGTGCTTCGGGTTTGCAAAGGAAACCCTAAAAGCTTTTATGGAATGCAACTTTTCCTCCTCTGCCCTTTCTCCTTATTCTCCTCTTCTTCCTCCTCCTTCTCTTTCTCTTTCTCTCACTTCTTCTGTTGTTTTGTTTTGTTTTCCTTTTTCTTTTTCTTTTAAGACAGGGTCTTACTACATAGTACAGACTGGCCTTGAACTTGCTGTGTAGCCTATTCTGTCCCAAACTTGGAATCTTCCTATCTCAGCCTCCCAAGTACTATAATTATAAATGTATATTACCAAACCCAACTCCTAATTGCTTTTTTTAATTGAAAAAAAGTAGTCATATAAAGAAATTGGTGAAAGGATATTCCATGTAGAGGGAACCACATAAGCAAAAGGAACCCAAAATCAGTTAACTAGCATCTAGTAGGCAGTTGAGAAGAACACAAATTAGAGATTATTGAGAATTTATTATATTTAGAAGACTTGATATCATGCTCTTTGATTGTCTTGTAAGGTGGATTTTGTTCTCATCAAAGCCATTCTGTAGATGAAAACACCAAGACACAAGGAAGTGTAATGCAGCCATACTCACATAGACATAGACATAGACATAGACATAGACATAGACATAGACATAGACATAGTAAAGTATTTCGACCTGCAGGTTTGAACCCAGGTACCCACCTATGGAGCCTCAGCTCTGTGTAGCTATTCTCTTCATTGACACCATAGTTACAGAGAAGGTCAAGATGCCATCAAAGTCTCACAGTTCTGGCTTTGCATCCATTTCTTGTGCAGCCCCAAATATGTGCCAAGTAGGCTTTCTGGGTTTTATTTTATCTGCAGCAGTGTTTCTCAGTGGGGTTGATTGTGTCCACCAGAGGACATTTGGCAATGTCGGGACATGTTTTGGGTTGGCACACTGGTAGAAGGGATGGGGAAGTGCTACTGACATCTGGTGGGTAGAAGCCAAGGATGCTGCTCCACTCCCTACCATGCATAGGACACCCCCACAACAAAGGATGATTTGGTACCCAACATGAACAGTTCTGAAGTTGAGAACCTCTGGTCTGTACAGTGGGCTTCATGACCAGCACGTGCAGCCCACAGCACAGGCTATTTGGAGTGTTCCAGGAGCTCATGCATGTAAATCTCTCATGGCAGAGACCACTGGCTTCAACTCCAAACTGTGGTGTAAATGAAGAGAACAGCTATGTAAAGCTGCAGTTCCAAAAAGCCCCAGTCCCGTAGGGTGAATCTTCTGGATTTGCTTCTCTAGTCAGATCCACTTTCTCCACAAACCGATTGCTTTCTTCCAAATAAAACCCTGCAGGGCCATGTGGCTGCCTGGCCTGTTGGCGATGGGTCCTCAGCTCCTGTTCTACTGGCTGTTTTCTCCTGGAGGGTGGACCCCCTACCTCTGACTGGGTTTCATCTCGCCTATTCCTGGCATTGCCTCTGACAGCTGGGTTTATTAAGAGACCAGGCCCTAGATGAACATCTGTAGCACTGCCCCACCACGCATGCTCCTTGGCCTGACCCAGACACAGACCAAGACAGTTAGACATTTCTTCTCTGCTCAGCATTAGTCTCTCTTTCCTAGATTATCTGTATTTACTCTGAAAATCATTTCCTCTGTTTGACTCGGTTTTCCTTTGAGCCCAATTGCTTGCTCAGTTCTCTCTTTTCTGTTTATTTCTACTTCTCATTTTCCCCATTGATCAGATGCCCTGGAAATATAGCAGGAACAGTGTGTTCCCTGTAATATTTGGTTACACTTAATATTTCTCAGCAAAACGTTGCCCTGGAACACCAAGCGGTAAAAAATCCTGGGCTGCTCTGCTTACACTGGCCACAAGCTTCAGCACAGACTCCGATTCATGCTGGATCTCTGCCCTCCTTAAAGGGCAATCACACCCAGGCTATCACGGAAAGGTGCCCCAGCAGGCAAGCTCTGAGTCTCCCACAGAAAGTAGTTTCCACTCAGTGCTTGGCTGCATAAAAGGATTGCATCCTATATAAAAGTGCCAGAGGGACATGCTATTAAATCCAAACGCTCACCTTAAGAGAAATTTTTCTAAACAAATCTTTGCCATCAGTACTACTAATAGTAGTATTCTCTGATGCCACTTTCTGATTATGCGGTTCGAACTGAAAACTAATGAAACTCTTTTAGCTTCAGTAGTTCTTACAGACCTCTTTGGTGGGCTGACATATACTATGTACACTTTCTCCAGAACACTATGCCTATATTCTGAGTGCTCTGGGCACTAATGTGGATGAAGCTCATTACTTGATACTGGAAAAATAAAAGGGAGTGGGAGGAAGAAGGTAATTGAAATACGTTATATACATGTAACAATCTCTACAGTGAATGCAATCATTATGCACTGCAAGCATGCACTAATAAAAATAAAGAAAATACATTTGTCAATTATGAGTAAAAACATTTTATAAAGGTTAAAAAAGAAAAAAGAAAAGCACTTCCTGAGGCCATTGGCTTAAATTGAATAGTCTCTAGGGACCTAATCTCTTGGGTAGATCTCCATGTTTACTATCTTTGTTTCTGTTGCTATAACAAAATAGCTGAGACTGGGGAATGTTCAAAGAATCAAAATTCATTGGGCTCACTATGCTGGGGACTGAGAAGCTCAAGGGTACAGCACCAGCATCTGTTTGGCATTGATGAGGGTCTCCTTGCTCTATTACAACATGTGTAGGGCACCACATGGAGACCAAGCAAGTGTGCTAGTTCAGATATCTCTCCCTCTTTATAGAAAGGCACTGATGTCATTGTGGAGGCCTCCTCCTGGTGACAATATCCAATCCTAATTTCCTCCCTCAGGCCTCTCCTCCAAAACCATTAACATAAGTTAATGGTTTGAAGATTAATTTCCAATACAGGAGGTACATTCCAACCATGGCATTTGCTTCAGTGAAAGGATCAACCTTCTGTATAAACTCCATGGCTTCTTTTAGAATAAAGTCTCACAGGGTGTAACTCTAGCAGGACCCCACCCACAGAGACCATAATTTCAAACTTAATAACCGATCTCTGTCTTCTAGCTCTAAGAAACCCAAGGAAAATAATGTGTGTGAAGTATTGCTTAATTATGTTAACAGAAAAAAACAGTGACAATAACACAAATTCTTAAACCTACCAATATTTCCCATTCTGAAGTTGCTCTTTGAATGCAAAGCTATATTTTCCTCACATGGTTTATAGAAGGAGGAAAATGAATACAACAAACAAAGACTTTGAGAATCAAAAATCAAAGAAAGAAATTGAAGACCAAGATTTCATTTTTAAATTTTTATTAGTATATGCTCGTGATACATAGCATCATATTCAGTTTGAGGGATAGGAACATACTCATACCATATCTTGATTTTTGAAAACCAAGGTTTTCTAGGAAGTTCGTCTTCTTCATCTTTTACCTAATAGTATGGGGTGAACATCAAGTACAGGGCAACTAATAAGGGAAACTGAACTAGTCCCATACGAAGACATGACCAGAAATTCCCCCAAGGAAAATGATGGGAGCTATTCATTGGGCTGTATCTCTCACAGAGACGACATTTATGTCTTGGTCCTGCTTCCTGCTACTGAATTAAAAACTCTTCAGTGATAAGTACCCTATCAATTCCCCGACTCAGTGTTCTAAGAGGGAAGGATTCTTGACCTGCCCGCCCAGGCATTAGACTTTGTCACCCGGAGAGGGCAAGCTGATGCTAAAGATATGGAGTTAAAAATTGGAAGAGAAGGTAGACAGCAGGGCAGGAAGGAGAGACAGTCATTGAGGAGATGGAGGTAGGAGATACAGGTTGGGAGTCCTGTGGAGGGACTGAGGCTAAAGGGAGGCAAATGTCACCAGGTTTAAGATGGTAGAGAGAAGGGTTTGCAGAAAGACCTCTGGGAAGTCCTTCTGGACAACATGGTTATGATTCCCTCCTCTCTAAAGGAGGAAAGAGTAAAAGACTGCCTTTCTCCTCAGTTCTGCAGCTGAAGGTGTGTTTCTTTGAGATTCACACCCTGGTTGAAATAGACCATAAAAAGAATACAGTTTTATCTAGACTCCATAGGTTGTTCTCAGGAATATTTTCCATGCTTTTCTCAGAGTTCTCGTCAGTCAAAATTGGTCAGAAATTGGCAAACAGAAAGATCACAGAGAATGGGACTTTTCTTCAGGAAAGTATTGGAAGCCCTCAAGACCTTTTGCAAAATTCAAAAAAAACTATTTTCAGACTGTTATTTGAGGAGTCTGAGAGTTATTAGTCAGAAAATCATTAGAATAACCCAAGTAAATTGTGGGTGATTTGAGCCAGAAATGAATTTATGCTACTGCCCAAAGGCCAGCAGGTCCTTATGGGATTAAGAGTTAAGTAACAACCATAAGCATCTTTTTTTCAGGAAAGGCAGAGAGTTTCTTTGTAATTAAAACTTCTCTTTCCTTAGGCCTCTAGAAGTTTCTTTAGTGATTGGACTTGCAGATAAGAAAGAACCTGAGGTTGTCAAAGAGCCGAATTCTTTTGAATAGTACTCTTATGTGCAACTGAAGTCCTTTAAGTTCTGGGTTGCCTGAAGAATGTCGATAAAACCTACCCTTCATCCAGAGGGCCCCATGTCTTGGTAATAACACAGGGCTTACTAAAGAGAGGTGGCACCATGGGCACATGCGGATTGCTCTTCATTTTCCTCTCCTTTTGAGCAAGGTGAACTTGTGGCTTAAGTAGGAAAAGGAATAGTAACAGAGATCAATGATCAAGGTGTGCACGGGGCTGCTAAGGCAGGGGTGGATTCACACCGAGAGGATTTACAGACAAGGTCAAAGGAAGGGTATGCCTCTTCCAAGCTTATCATTCCCTTCATTTTCCCATCACGAGTGAGAGCTTTTCCATATGGATGAGCTCCAAACGGAGGCTCGGGACCGATCACCTCAAAGGCAGCTTGGCGTTTCCTAGCGGCCTCAGAGGGGGAAGAGCCCGAGTCCTTTTCTTTTCATCTCACCCGCCTTGCAGCCCCACGTGCCTTGATTTCAAAGCCTTTCTGAAACAAATGTGCAGCTGAAAGGATAGACTTCAATTATTTCATTTTGTGAAGGTTAAAAAGGTTCTTGTAAATGACTGATGCAAATGCTGGAAACCCGGTTAAAACAACTGGATACCAGATGGCAAAGGAAAGTGGTTTACTGTAAAGTATTACAGAGTAGGAGCTCATTTACAAGAAGCAATTACACAAACAGCCCTAAGTATCCAAGATCACATAAAAGGACGGCTGGGTAGAAGCACAGATCTGCTGTATGTGTGTGATCTCCACCCTCCACTTAGAAACTTCAACACTGTGATCAGTCACCTTCCCTGTTGCCCCTTCCACTGACCTGGCAAGAAGCAAAGAGCTAGCCCCTTAAACAGAGCCCTTTTAACCATATCCATCACTCAGCTGCTTAGGGGAGTTTCCTAATAAGAGAAACTTAGCAATATAAGGGAAGTCCGCAGCTGCCATCATCAGTGTTTGAACAGGAGAACTTCATTTTTACCTTAGGTCAAAGGAACAAAGGGGAAGCTTGGTACAATCTGGGCTGTCTTCTGCTCCCTTAGCCTCTCTTTAAATTGAGAATATACATCATGCACTTTGTTGTGTAGGGTCATCTTAGATCTTCCTTGGCATGTAGACAAACTATGGAATCACAAAAGCGGATTACCAAGTTATTGCTGAGAATTTCTCATTGTGGTTTATTATTCTGCACTGTGGTCCTGTCTGGTTAGTCACCGTAAGTGAATTCCCTGCTTCTGTGTGCCATAACTGCCTCACTTTGAGTGGACTGTCCGCTTCCCACATGAACCTCATTGCCATCTGGGCTTTGGGGATACCATGAACAGAGCCCACATTCAGCCCTGTGGCAGGTGGTAACATGATGCATTTTTACAGAGACTTTCCATAAACTCTTACACATCTCAGGAGTTTCTCTCCATCAGAGTCTTCTGCGGAAAATACAGTCAGACAAGACTATAGGTAACACCTCGCCAAGGAAATACATTAGCATGAGTCAGATTTCCAGGGCCTGGGAATCAGTGACTATTCTCGTGGCCACACAAAATAGCCTCATGACTATTCTCATGCCTGCAACTTTTCTTCCTAGAGAAGTTAGGACTAGAAACCAGTCCACATTATGGATGTATGCTACATTCTCCCTCAAGACCCGGATTGAATAGAAGATACATCCAGAGTCCCTGATACGGAGCTGGAAGGTGAGACCTGGACTACACCTAAAAACAGCACTTATTACAAATGTTCAATTGCTGATGAATGGATAAACAAAATGGGTGTATTCATGCCACGGAATGCTACTTAGTGAAAAAAAAAACACAAAGGAAACTAGCATCAGTTCATGCTACGACATGGATGAACTTGGAAAACATGATGCTAAGTGAAAGAAACCAGACTCAAAAGGTCCATATGTTATATGATTGAATTCATGTAAAATGCCTCAAGCTGGCAAATCATTGAGGGACTGTCAGGGAGTGGGGAGAGGAAGAATGAAGAGGGAGCACTACTAGGTGAGAGTCATTTTTAGATGACAACGAATTCTACAATTAGATGGCTGTGATGGCCAAACAACTTTGAAATTTCAATCCTTTAAAATGGTAAATTTATGGAATTTATGGTATATAAATTATATTTCAATGATTCAAACGTCGTGTGGTGGTCCTGCTTCATGGATAAAAAGCTTCCATAACCATTTGGATGGCTAACTGTAGAACATGATGTCTAATAATTTATACACACACACAAAGCCTTAAAGTATTTTTGGACATATTTAACACTTGAATTAAAACTGATTTAGATCGATGTCTTTTTTTTCCCCTATATTTTCCTAAAAGGGAGGTGTACACTAGGGAACTATAAAGCCAGATTAGATTCAAATCTCTGCTCTTCACTTTGTGGGGCTGGGGCAAAGGGGTACCAGAGACCCTAGTCTGAAGGCAGTCACAGTTCATACAAGCTCCTGGACTTCGTCAGAAATGAGCCACAGCCTGTCTCCAGTGGGTCACCTCAGTCTTCTCGTTCCTCTTCCGTCTTTCTGAACTCCAATCTGTCAAGATGCCTGTAGCATGCAGAAGTCCTTCCTTCCTTCCCTGAGGCAGCAAGGTGAGTGAGAGTCCACTGGACTCACAAGTATAGTCATTCCTTATCAGCTGCTTCTCTTTCCTCCAGTAACCAAACCTCCTGGGTTGAGAAATTTCTCCTCACCTCCCCAGACCAAGTCCCACCCACTCACCTATTCTTTCATTCAATTCAAGTATTTATTGGGCATTTAATATGTGCCAAGAACTGTTGCAGGAGCTGGAAGCCCAGTGATAAACAAGAGAGTCAAGGGGAAGAGTGGACAATGTGCAAATGAACGTGTAGTCTACTTCAGATCTGCTCCCAAGTCAGTCTATCCTGCCAGCCTTCATTCCTAGAAGTGAAAGGATTAGATTGCTTTCCCTTTTTCTCTCTAGGACAACTTCTAGGGCTTGTTTAACTGGCCTTCTTGTCTTTCCAGGTACCTGATGAATGGTTCTCACCATTTCCAATTGGTTGGAGCCATGTGGCTGGATTAAGGGATTATAAATAATTATAAGTGAAGTGCTATGTCCTCCTGTTGCTTATATCTACAGTTATAATAAAGAACTTGTGTTGACATGCTCAAGTCCCAGGACTGGAGCAGGCTGGATTACTACACTGCTATATTAAGGGCAGTGGACCTTGAAGAGTCTCCCAAAGCAATGAAAGAATTTGCTTGAGTGAGAAATAAACCTCTGTGGTACTAAACCACTACAATTATGGATGTGTTTGTTACAGCATCACAATCAAGCTTACTCTGACCAATACACACACTAAAGGAATGAGCTTTCCAATTATATCAGGGCACTCCAGAATATATTCTGGACATTTTTGGCAGAAAGAAAATCATAGACTATAGCAATTATCTACCCAAATAAAAGCCTATTAATTAAGCAGAAGATAAGAGTATAGATTGATTATATTTCATATCAAATTTTGCTTAAATCATATGAGCAATCAATTACTCACATAGGCAAAACTGCAAATTACAAATGTCTTCAAATTCAAAGTCTTTGACCCTGTACATTCCAAATGTGCTCGTATTTTGTGAAGTACTGGAGGGAATCTTTGATGAATTCTGGGGATTTCTTGGAGTGGCCTCTTATCATAGAAATATTTTTTTAAATATAAGCTCTAAAACAGCTTCTAATGCCAATGGAAGGCACAACCTTGGGGTGACTATTTAGGGACCACAAAGGCCTGGCTGTCTTGCATCTTTTTAGACAATTGTCTGCATTGATTCCAGTCAATAGCCTGTTTTAAGAAAAGCTTAGGCCAGATTAAAAAAAAAAAGAAAAGAAAGAAAGAAAACTGGCATTCCCTTGAGAAAACATGATTACCTGACAGCTCCAGTGGGTAAATAATGCACTTTTTAAAAGCCTTTCTAAACAGGTCTTTATCCAGCAAGTTGCTTCATTATATCCACTTACTCAAAACTCCTTGAAAAATGTCAAGACTTAAAAATGATAGACATCCTATTGGGTTTGCTGGGTTTTCTTTCTTTCTTTCTTTCTTTCTTTCTTTCTTTCTTTCTTTCTCTCTTTCTTTCTTTCTTTCTTTCTTTCTTTCTTTTCTCTTCTATTTTTTTTTCTAAGAAGAAATGCATATTTTCCCCTTTGGTTAGGGAAAAAGTCTTTCTTGAAATATGATCCTCTCAGATAAATAATGGCAATAAAAGTAAATGGAAAGTGGGAAAGAACATGGTTTCTTAGTGCAGTGTGCAGCACTTTCTAATTGGAAAATGCTAAAAGGGAGCTTTCCTTGGAGGCCTCCCATCTGACTTCAGCCCAAACACAACAGTGATCTGCTTGTGAGTACTGAGGTCTCTGGTTCCCTTGTTAAAGGGGAAGCTAGCAATGGAAAGAAAATGCTATGTTCTAAAATTGTATGCTGGCAGTGATGTGACTGGGTAGGCCATGCATCATGGTGCAATATAGAAATTGTAGGATAAGATGAGCAGAGGATACCCGGGGGTCATTTAGTCAACCCCAGGTGGAGACTGAGTCTCTTACTATTTAGAAGTCTTGGTGAAGAGCCCAGCAATATTCGGCCCATGTCTGGGACCCTTGTTTGCATGGTCCTCTGCTTGAATGGCCCATTCCTCCAGTTAAAAGGAAGACAGTGTATCCTCGACAAGTGCTGGCATTGTGTGGAACATGCATGCACCTGTCACAGGAAGGGCCTTCTGATTTGCTGATGGCTTGGAAAACCAGAGCTTCTGCATTTCAGCTCCTTCTAGGTACTAGGGTCCTGATCAGTCATCAAAAATGGATATTCTGTCTCTCTAAAGATGGCTTCATTTCCTTAACAAAAGAAATCTAATGTTTTCAGTTAGAATCAAGAGCATGTATGGTAAATAATAATCAATAGCTTGGCAGGCCTAAGATATGTATGATTTTATTCCATGACCATTTCTTACACAATCCTCCTCCTTTCTGTTTGGTTCTCCAACATGTGAAAGAGAAAAAGAGAGAAAAACACAAAGAAAAGAGGTCTTTATTGAGGGAATGGGAGGGCTGCTGAAGAGAGGCAGGCACCCTTCAGAAGCTTTGGGAAATGAACCCAGACTATATTTGGAATTTGACAGGGGCAGAGCTAAAGAGGTGGGCAGAATGACGTATTGACAGCTGATTGGGGAAGCCTTTGCGCGTGCGTGAAAGGAGGGCGGTTTGACTCTCGGGTTTGTGAGAAGGCCTTGGGGAGCACTGTCCAGCAGGAAAGGCAGGCGCTTTCTAGGAAAAGCCTTTCACCTTCCTTCCATCCCAAACCTACTCTCATGTCTTTCTACTTATACCTTTTAATTTTAATTTCACATTTTTATTCACATGTACTCTATAGGCAGATATATTTATATATTATGTGCAATGCTTGAGGCAGTTTTCACATGTAACCAGCACTAGCTCAAGAAAAGAACATATGCAGTATCCCCGAAGCCTGCTTGGATGGCCACTGTCCTGAGATCTATTTTTCCTGGTTTGTATTTGATTGTAATGAAATCTTCTACAATATAGCTTTTGTGTCTAACTTTTTTTCACTCAAGCCTGTGCGAATGAAATTTGTCTGTTGTGGCATTTGTAAGGTTTTCCACCATACATAGTGCTTTCAACTTTTTAATCTCTTTTTTCCATGTATGTGTTTAATCTTTCCATTTTAAAATCCATCCCTCCCCATTGTGGGGTACAGTTATCTCCATCTTTCCAGATGACAACCCTCATTTGCTTTGTATCTTAGATGCTCTTGTTATTTTCCGATGTCTTTTTTTTGGCACCGGGGTTTGAACTCACGATCTTGCACTTACCAGGCAAGCACTTGAACCACTGGGCTAAATCCCTGGTCCCTTGATGTCTTTTCACACAAGGGACCCACTGGAACTGATCCCATGCCAGTGAGGTATGGTATGGCCAAAGGCCTGGGACTAAAGTACTTTTGCTAGAGAGGCAATGGGAACCTGTGATTGTGATAGTGAACTTTGTCAACGTGGCTAGGATATAGTGCCCATATACTTGCTCAAGCATTATTCTAGATGTTTCTGTGAAAATATATACTAGATGAGATTAACGTTTAAATCAATAGACTTTGAATAAAACAGATTATTCTCTAAAATATGGATGGGCCTCATTCAATTGGTTGAAGATCTTCCTGGAAAATGTCTAATCTCACTCAAGCAAGAAAAATTCTGCCCACAGACAGCCTTTAAATACAGGCTACAGTCCTTCCTGGGATCACCAGTTGAACACCTTGCCCTATAGGTTGTGAACTTTCTAGGTTTCACAGTCCCATGAGCTAGTTCCTTAAAACATACTACTCCTGGGTCTGAGGGTGGGAATCACTGACAAAGAACTTCCTAACATGAATCAGGTCTTAGGTTCCATCCCTAGCACCACACACGCACGTGCACACACACACACACACACACACACACACACACATCCTATTGGTCCTGTCCCTCTAAAGAACCCTAATACATTTTAATCTCTTCTTTCCATGTATGTGTTTACTGTTTCCATTTTAAAACCTATTCCTCCCCATTAAAAATCCATACCTTTCCCCTCCTCTAAAATCAGGGAAGACATTACAAATTGACCCATTCAGCCTTTTCAGCTGAGCTTTAGGCGTCTTTCACATCTGTCCTTCAAACACCTACAGAGGCCAAGGAGCAAATTGCAGCCTTACTGCCCTTGAACTGGAGCAGTGGTTCTCAGGGGTATTACTCTGTTCCTGCTCCAGAGGTCTGGCTGAGTCAGGAGCCATTTCTGTTGTTACAAATAGGAAAGACAGAAGGCTATTGGTGTCTGAAGGGGGGAGATCAAAGATACTGGTAAACATTCTAAATGCGCAACCCAAAGAACAATCCTTCAGCAAAGAATTATCCAGTCCCAACTGTCACTAGTACTGTGGCTGAACAGCACTGCACTGAAGTCATATTCCAAGGTCTGGAAAGTTTTGGGGGTCACCCAGACTAAGCCATTAAAAGGCAAATGTCTCTTGGACAGGAACTATTTTAGCTCTTATTACATTGATTTTTTTTTTATTTAGAGAGAGTTACTTCTCAGTAAACAACCTGGGAAGTTATTTATTTTAAAATTCTGATAAAATGCAGATAAAGTGCACATTTTGCTTATTTGTGCATGATCAATTGTAGCCTTTTCTTCTCTTAGTTCCTTTCAAAATTGAGCCTTTTTTCTTCCACAGACTTGAAAATGGACACCTTTTCCCTAACTTATCAAATCCAAACCACAAAATATTCATCAGAATCAGCAAGTCCCCTCTTCCAAGGGGAGCATGCTATAGATCCTGAGAAAGAGTAGATTGGGAGATCTTGATAAATGCTAGTTTCCGTGCCTTGACACCAACAATAACAAAACATCAAGAAAGCAGAATAAAGTAGTCAATATAGATTTTCACATTCCTGGCAAACAACATTTTCTAGTAGAGGTCCTCCCGGCTCCCTGCCTGCCATGGGTTCAGCCAGCAACCCAGCAGGTCCAGCTAAAGATGTTAAGCATTTAACACTTACCGCCTGAACCTCTCACCAAGCGCTTGCTGAAAGAGGGCTCTGTATCTCTCAAAGATGTACTTAAGTCATCCCCAGGAGCTTTCTTAAGAACCTTCATCTGCTACATTCTCTAAGGCACAGCACAAAAGTGGAGTAGTGGATAATTCACTAGATTTTTTTACATAAACAAATCTTCTAAGTATAAGTGGTAGTAATTTAAGATGCTCATAACAGAGAACATACACTGTGTGTAGGAAAGAGAGCTGAGGGGAAATTTTAAGGTGAAGATTATTAATACAGAAAGTCCCTGCGTTAGAGGATACCATGTTCATTACCAACAACCAAGGTAGAGATAATTGGGTGATTCTTTTTATAGGAAACACAGTTCATAATAAAACTAAGTGAATATTCTCTAGAGATCCTAAAGACAGAGTAATCATATAAAAATAAATCAGCTAGGAAATCCATTAATGTCACTACAGAATACCAAAAAATTAACACCTAAGAAGCTGACATTCAAATTACAGTGACTACTTAGTATTAAAACAGTTATTTCATTGAATCACCAGTGAGAAAAAGAATGACAGGCTTTTCAATTTGATCTCTTCAGAAATTTCAGTGGTTACCTAAATAAATAAATATTTAAGCAAATTATTTTTATCTCTTTCTGTTATAGCTAAATAACTGGTTAATCGTTCTCAAGAGATTTTGTTTCTAAAAGCTACACATGAGAAAGGAAGGTAACAGATGAAGAGGATCCAGTATTTGGCTCGAATTTCAAGAAATACCATGTAGAGGTCCTTAAGTCTTGAGGATCAGGCTGCCTAATTCAGGAAACATAGCCACAATGCTCAGAGCTCTTGGTTCTGAATTGCAATTACACTGTCCATTGTCCAGTGGAAATTTTTTAAACCTCAACCTCTTTTTTCAACATATGCCTGAGTAAGGTTTAAAATTACACAGCTGGTTTATGCTCCATTAACACAAATCATGATACTAGCAAGGAAAGTAAGAGGAAATGGAAGAGAGACAACAATGTGTTTATATTTTTGGATTATCCATAAATTCTGCTGATGCATGGACGAAGAAGCAGATAATAAAGAAGTGGCAGCAAAAAGGTTGTTCATATACATACCTGTTGGGGTAAAGGCAAGGTGGGAGTGTTAGCAGCTGTATTTGAGGAGGGCTGACCATGCTGTGAGTCACCTCACTGAATTCTGCAAATTCATATCTTGAACCAAGATCAGCTTTCAAAGTGGGTCTAATGAAACCCGCTTTTTGGTAACTGGTATCTCAGAAAAGTCAGAATGGAGTCCCCTTGACCTTATTTTGCATAGCCGTGAAGTATTTTACAACCTTAGCCAGTGCTGTCTCCTCAAAATGACCAGGGTCCTCAGGGTGATCCATCTGGAACAGTGCCATTTGAGGTATTAACTGCTCTGTCCTTCCAACTGGCACAGTGCATCTTTGTCATCAGCCTAATTTCTTTCAAGTCTATTTCTCCAGTTTATCAGGTAAGTGAATTTTGTGGACAAGATTTGACTTTAGCTCTAGAGGAGTTAGGCCTGGGTTCAAATTCTGCTTCTGCCACCTGCCAGCAATATGTTCTTCCTCACAGTGCCTAACTCTGAGTGAAGCTTCCTCATCTGTAAAAGGGGCACAACACTAGCAGATTTCTCAAGTGTTTGCTATGTTCCAGGTGTTTTTCCTAGCATATCAATAAGTGACTCAGTACCCATAGTAGCATGCTAACAGACGGTAACCATTGTCATGCTCTTCTATAAGTAGGGAGACAGAGGTACAGAACCCAGAGGAATAGTAGTGGGGCAAGTGCTGGCACCCAGGAAGTCTGGCCAAAGCCTGTGATCTCATAAGTGTCTTATATTGTCTGAGCCACTATGCTCCTCACCACGGAACTATTCTAATTCACTTCTGCATCTTTGTCACAGTAGTACTCTGAGGAGGAAATGTGTCAGTGCACATAGCACACAGCAAAGAATCCACATGTGGTCTTTATCATTCATTCAATGATTATTGATTGAAAGCTTGTTGTCCAAGGTACAGTTGAGAAACACACTGAATATTTAAATTAAAAGCAGTGTATCACAGTAAAAGACACATTGCCATTACTTCCCCTACCCCCCCCCAAAAAAAACACTTCACCCTTGCTTCAAACATACTTATCCCACAATTCTTGCCACTTTCTAAGGCAGTTCTGAGAATCCTATTTCATGCTTGTAGTTATAAGGTGTGATCAAAACTACAGTGAATGCTGCTACTGAGTGCCATCCAACCGAAGGGCAGGTTCCTTAAAAACATGAAAAAGTCCTCATCCACCTTATTCACCAGATATGGCCCAGAGTGACTTCTGACTCTTCCCAAGTCAAAATGACTGTGAAAGGTGAACCTTTCAATCAATTCGGGATATTGAGGCAGCCATGACAGTGCAACTAAAGGTACTCATGAAAGAGAACTTTAGTAATGCTTCGGAAAATGGCAAAAACAAACAAACAAAACAAGAACGAAAACAAAAAATGATGGAATAAGTGTGTGGGAAGTGAGGGAGAGTCTTTGGAGAGGGACTAATGGCAGTGTTTTTTATTGTAACAAGTTTTTAAACTTTAATGATTCACCATATCTTTCAATCATGCCTCCTGTGATAGGCACTGTTCTGTGTCCGGAAAAGACAAAAAGGATTAAAGTCTGTGTCTTCTTGGCATTTGTAGTCTGGAAATGAAAGAGAGCACAGC